>JAPKLY010000102.1:554914-638638 GCA_026898435.1 Prunella vulgaris
CCGGAAATAATGGCGATTGAGCCATCAATCGCTAAACTTTGTTCACGCTGTCGCCCCTGTTTCATTCTCGGCTTCGCCTTAACCCACACCAGCCCTTGAGAGGCGTCGCCCCACCCCCTCTTCCTCTCTCTCGTTCTGTTTTCAGATCTGAGTTTGAAATTTTTTGAATTTTTTCGAAGAGTGTGTTGGCCTGGCGAACTAATACAATCAGCATATGGATAATCACCAAGGCCTGGTAGGTCGCCAGGGCTCACCCGGATCCGCGGAAGTGTGGAGCTCGCCCACATGGGGGCAGTTCACCTGCGCAGCTCGCCTAAAGGAGCTCGCCCCTATCCCCAAGAGGACCTCACTGAGGTCCATCGTCGCACGACACTCAGAAGCCAAGTAAGGCACCGGAGCTCGCCTCCAAGCTCGCCCGAGCCACTGGAGCCCGCCTCCGAGCTCGCCCAGGAGCTCGCCTCTTAGCCAATAGGACCTCGATGGTTGCGCTCTTTTTCCCTCCGTCCGGTTTATCCACAAGGGTGGTTTACGGCGAGGTTTTTAATGAGGCCCATCTAGTCTAAGGCATTGTAGTAGGATGAGGCACGATGTAGGGAGCAGTGTGAGGGATCAGGACGAAGGTTATGGACCTTCGTCAACACAGGAAGCCAAATAGGCTCGTAAGGTGCCGTCTCACACTCGCACACCTATAAATAAGACATCTCTTGTACTATTCACACAATTAATACATTTCCTACACTCTATTTTCTCTCTCTAAACTCTCTACTTTCTCTCTCCATCTCACCCTCTCAAGAACACCCAAGAACACAATTCTTGGATTATTGTTTGATAGGATTAATATGATATAAAGCCACATAAACAAAACACGGTTAGTAAATTCTATCAACAATTTGGCGCTAGAAGGAGGGCTCGAACCTTCGAATCTTAAAAATTAAAAATTTTCAAGAACAAAAATTAGGGTTTGTTGAAGATTTGAAGGTGTTCTTGATAAAACTCAAGAACACTTGAAGATACACATACGAATCCATCCCTTTGAACAAAAATCCAGATTTCCGGACAAAAATCCAGATTTATGGATTTGCAATTTTCTGCCCAAAAGGGGTTTTCAAACGCACGCGTGTACATGAATAAACCGGATTTTGGATAATTCGTCACACGCGAGGCTAGACGAAAACTTACACAGCTCCACCTAAGCTGGACGATCATCACCCCGACGACCTCCCTCCACCTCGGTGACCTGCAGCAAGTTACCCCCTCCAAAAACCAAAAATGACTACCACTCGAGCTGCCAAAGGACAGACCTCCGCAGCTGTCGGAAGGTCCCGAGGGGGCGACCAAAACCAGGCCGAGGTGGAGACCTCACTCCAGGTGGTGGAGACCTCACAACCACCTCCCCAGAAGAGCACCGCAGCCCCGCGACCTCCGTGAGTTGTGGTGGCACAAGAAGACCTGATCCCTGCCCTGAGGGACCTGGCCAACAATCCCTACGAGCTCCAGTGCACCATCGCAACCTTGCAAAGGTTGCAGCAGCGACAGCATGACGAGCTCGCCCTGGTGCCGAGGCGAGCTCCAGCTAATAAAACTCGGGAGCAGGCGATACCCACTCAGGGCACCCAAACTTGGGGGGAGTACAGCGCTCTCCCCAATAAGCAAGAGGCGAGCTCGGCCCAAGCTCGCCAGAGCTGGGAACGGGCGGGTAAGGCCAAGATGGTGGAGGAGGAACCCGCCCCGTACACTGGGCGAGCTTCGGCCTACACCGAGGTCTTCGCCACGCATCAATCACAAAGGAGGGAAGTCCTCCAAGGCCGTCTGGGCCCGAGATATGGGGAGAACGAGCGGACGGCAGCCCCAACTACCTCCCACGGAGACTCGGACCAGCAGCCGCGCAGGTCCGCCCATGAACGATTGAGAAGGCCCGCCACCGATAGGTTGGGCCACCATGGCGGACGTCAATTCCAGCCCGTCACTGAGAGGTCACCCCAGAGTGAGGCACCTCGGGGACGTGTGTCCACGAGACACATGACCTTTGAGCAGCCTCCGCCGGAGGTGACCCGTGATGACGAGCTGACCTCGCTGAAAAAGGTCGTCGAAATACTGCAAGCCCAAGTAGCAGCCAAGTCGGGCGGACCTGACGCCACCACTCTCCCCGTATCTCCATTGGCACCTGCCATCCTTCGTGCACCGGTCCAAAAGAAAATTCAATTCCCGGCGATGTCTGAGTACGAGGGCGAATCCGACCCGAAGGTCCACCTGGCTAAGTACGCAGACTTTATGATTTCGGTTGGCACCACCGACTCTACTCAATGCCGGAACTTCCCGCTGACCCTAGGGGACCGAGCTCACCGCTGGTTCTCTTCACTCACCCCGGGGTCAATCTGCTCATTTGGCCAACTCTCGCTGGAGTTCTTGGCCCACTTCTCTAGGTTCGGATCCTACCTTACCCAGAAGCACCGACTCGCCAACATCCACCAAGGCGAGAGCGAGACTGACCAGCAGTACCTGGAGAGGTTTGACAAAATCCTGCTGGAAGGCGAGCCGGTGAGCGAGGACACCAAGGTCGTCGCAGCGATGGCCGGGCTCAAGAAGGGCACTGACCTCTGGAAAGAGATGCACCTCGCATGTCCCAACACTTACACCGAATTCCGCCATAAGGCGGGGGTGTTCGTGGCTATGCAGGAGGCACTACTGAAAGAAGTTGGTACCCACGAGGAGAGGAAGCCCTACGGGAAGAAGTCCGGGGGCACATACAAAGCCCCCCGGAACTTGAAAGCTTTTGGCGAGGGGGAAGAGCTCAAGGAGAAGCTCAACCAGGTCCTCACGGTCTCCGTCGACCACGTCTTTATAGCTGTTAAAGACAAGGCCCTGCTGGAGGAGCCGAGGCGGATCCGCTAGGACCGCATGAAGCTCAACCCCAACAAATTCTGTGCCTACCATCAGGCTATCGGCCACTTCACCAGTGAATGCCGAGACCTCCTCAAACAACTCTGGAAATTTTATGAGGATGGGAAGCTGGCCGAGTTCGTGAAGAAGGCCCCAGCTAAGAGGCCAAGGTTCGAGAGAAGGGCTACCTTCGATGATGAGGAGGAGGAAGCGGACCAACCTGGACCCCAGAACAGGCGGAGGGCACCTCCCCAACCTCAGCAAAACATGGAACCCACACGGGAACTCTTGGTTCTCAAAGGGGAGATCGGGGCTACCGGAGGTCTCCAGGATGGGGGATCCTCCATATCCAAGAGAAAAAGGAAGGCCGAAATTCGGGCCATAAACCAAGTCCAGGAAGGCAGCTTCGGCCCCAGGTCCGTCTCACAGTTTACTGATGAGCTGACATTTTCCCCAGCGGACCTGGAAGGGGTACTGACGCCCCACAACGACTCGTTGGTGATAACCGCCAACATCATGAATGTCCGATTTCACAGACTACTTGTGGACACCGGCGCATTCACCAACATTCTCTTCAAATCCACCTTAGATGCCTTAGGTGATTTTGAGTCGTATCTGGAACCTAGCAATGCTAGGATAGTGGGGTTCGGAGAAGCTGTAACCGTCCCCCTAGGTAGTGTTAGGTTGAGAATCCAGCTTGTATCGGTTGAGGACCCCGAAAGGAGACTGACTAGGCTCATAGATTTCCTAGTTGTCGACCAGTAGTCCTCCTACAATGGGTTCCTTGGCCGCCCGTTTATTAATGAATTCAAAGTGGCATGTTCGACCTACTACTACTGTTTGAAATTCCCAACCCCAAAAGGTGCCGAAACTATAAAAGGTGACCAGAAAAAGGCCCAAGAGTGTTTACTCCAAGTCAAAGATGGCCGGGTCAGAAAGTCTGTTACGCAGGTCCACATCTTCGAAGAGGACGTATAGATTCCGATGGACGAGCCAAACATCCTAGACGTCGCCTCGGTCAAAACTGAGATGATGGAGGTAGGCGATTTGTCGGAAATAAACCAAGGCACAGGACCTGTGCAAGATGCACAACCGACACCAATGGAGGAATTGGAATAAACCCAAGTGTTGGGACCTGCGCAAGGGTCGGGACCTGCGCAGGAACAACAACCTGCTCCCATGGAGGTGGTCGATGAAGCCCAAGATGGGGGACCTGCGGGAGGTCAAGAACCAACACCAATGGGCGTTGACCTAACTCCCCAAGTCACCGCACCATCCCAAGTTGACAAGACACCGGAGGTACTAACAGTTGATGAACCCGCCCGAGCTGAAAGCCAACCCGATGACCTCGAACCGCGCATAGGTCACGAACCCGCACAGATGTCACAAGAGGAATGGGACGAGTTCATTAGCGACCCAAGGTGGAAAAGTCAAAAGAGAAAAGCCACCCCTATGGAGGAACTGACGGCACTCCCGGTGGACCTGGAAAGGGACTTAGAACTTTTCATTGGTTCTGAGTTACCTGAACCGTACCGGTCGAGGATGGAGCTGTTCTTGATGACCAACCTGGACGTGTTTGCCTGGTCCCATGAAGACATGACGGGGATCCCGTTGGAACATGCTTGCCACAGACTCAACATAGACCTGACGAGGAGGCTCGTACGTCAAAAACGAAGAAAGTATGGACCAGACAAATACGCAGCTCTAACTGTTGAGGTGGAGAAGTTGTTAGACAACAAGCTCATCAAGGAAGCTTTGTGTCCGCAGTGGGTCGCGAACCCCGTCCTGGTGAAAAAACACAATGGGACGTGGAGACTCTGCATTGACTTCACAGACTTGAATAAAGCATGTCCGAAGGACAATTTCCCACTACCTCACATTGATCAGCTAGTGGATAGCACCTTTGGCCATGAGATGATGACGTTCATGGATGCTTTTGCGGGCTACCACCAGATAGCTTTGCACCCAGATGACCAGGAACATACGGCATTCTACACCAACAAGAATATGTATTGCTGGGAAAGGATGCCGTTCGGACTTATCAACGCCGGAGCCACCTACCAAAGATTGGTGAATAAAATGTTTGACCAACACATTGGCGAGTCCATGGAGGTGTACGTGGATGACATAGTTGTCAAGAGTCTGAGAAAGGAGGACCACCTGGACCACCTAAAGCAGACTTTCGACATATTGCGCCACTACAACATGAAGTTAAACCCCAAGAAGACCAGCTTCGGCGTGCACTCCGGAAAGTTCCTGGGGCACCTAGTTAGCCAGCGTGGAATTGAGGTCAACCCGACACAGGTCCAATGTATAATCGAGATGGGTATACCCGATTCCATCCAGAAAATTCAAAGACTGACGGGGTGCATGGCAGCCCTGAAAAGATTCATCTCCAGGTCCGGTGACCGAAATTGTCCGTTCTTCGAGGTGATTAAGGCAAACACACAGAGGTACAAAGAGGCGGCCAAAGCCAACAAGCTCCACCTCAAAAACCACTTCGTCTGGATAATTGAATGCCAACGAGCCTTCGAAGACATCAAAACATACCTGGCAGATATGCAGGTCCTGTCAAAGCCGATACCTGGAGAGAAACTGTACCTATACCAAGCTGCATCGGAGGTAGCCATCAGCTCCGTCCTGGTCCGAGAAGAGGCAAAAACACACCTACCAGTGTACTACATGAGCCAAGTCTTACACGAAGCTGAGTTGCGGTACACCCCAACAGAGAAGCTGGCTTATGCACTGGTGATGAGTGTTAGAAAATTGAGGCCTTACTTCTTTAACCACCCGATAGAGGTGCTGACAACGTTCCCACTACGTCAAATACTACAGCGCCCAGACACCGCCGGATGCCTGCTGAAATGGTCACTAGAGATCAGCCAATACGGTATAACTTACGCACCCCGAACAGCGATAAAGGGATAAGCACTTGCCGACTTCATTGTCGAACTAACCTTCCCACAAGATCCGACGAGGGGGCGTGTAGCTCCATGGCATCTCTACGTTGACGGATCATCAACCAGCGTAGCAGCAGGCGCCGGCGTGGTCCTGATCAGCCCGGACAGACAAGTCTTCACCTCCGTAATTTGGTTTGACTTTCGAGCAACCAACAACGAGGCGGAGTATGAAGCATTGATAGCGGGACTTAGGCTATCATTAGCTGTGAGGGCAACCAATCTTCAAGTTTTTTTAGATTCCCAACTAATAATATCCCAAGTCCGGGGGGAGTATGAGGCAAAAGACCAGCAGATGATGACCTACCAAAAGATAGTTGCGCATCTGATCTCGATGTTTACACAGGTTTACATCAATCAGATACCGCGGCTAGAAAACACACAAGCAGATGCTCTAGCCCGGCTAGCTACTAGCAACGGCGAAGCCGAATTCACGGAGGTTGTAATCACCACACTAAAAAACCCCTCGACGTTCGATTATAAGATAAATCAAACCTCGAGTGGGGGGCAAGAGGACAGTGAAGATTGGTGCACTTCAATCCAAAAATATTTAACGGACGGAACAACCCCCGTGGACACCTGGGAAGCTAGCCGGCTAGTAAAGCAAGCTGCCAGATATACGCTGCTGGATGGCCAACTCTACAAACGTGGATTCTCTCTACCCCTACTCAAATGCCTGACTAGGAAGCAGGGGTCCGAGGTGTTAGAAGAAATTCACGAGGGGACTTGTGGGAGTCACGGTGGTGGGCAAGCTTTGGCATACAAGACGATCAGGCAAGAGTACTATTGGCCCACTCTTCGCAAAGATGCCATCAGCTTCGCGCAAAAGTGCCAAAAGTGTCAACTTTTCGCACCTAACATCCACTCCCCAGCCAACAAGCTGAAATCGGTTTTCAGCCCATGGCCTTTTGTGAAATGGGGAATCGACTTGATCGGCCCATTTCCACCTGGTAGAGGCGGTGTAAAGTTTGTGGTTGTAACAGTAGACTACTACACTAAGTGGGCTGAGGCCGAAGCTCTCACAATAATAACTCAAGAAAGGATGATCAGGCTTTATATGGAAGAACCTGATCTGCAGATTTGGACTCCCGCAGTCGGTCATCACTGATAATGGAAGGCAGTTCGATGGACAGAAGTTGAGGGACTTCTGCAGTTCATGGAACATCAAGAAGCACTACTCAACTCCTTACCATCCACAGTCGAACGGCCAGGTCGAGGCGGTGAACAAGATTCTGAAACACATATTGAAGCTCCACCTCGAAGAAAAGAAAGGGAGCTGGGCAGACGAACTCCCGGAGGTCCTATGGTCTTATAGAACTTTCTATAGGGCCAACACCGGAGAGACCCCGTTTGCCCTAGCTTTCGGGACTGAAGCCGTGGTCCCGGTCGAAGTCCAGAACAAGACTTGGAAGGTGGTAGGATATGATGAAGAAAAGAACGACGAGGCCTTGGCAGTGGAGAAGGATCTGATCGAGGAGACCAGAGCTTCGTCAGAAATGAAGAACACCACCTACAAACGCAGAGCAGAAAAATACTACAACTCCCAGGTCCGAGACCGAAAATTCAAGGTCAGAGACCTGGTGTTGAAAAAGAAGTTGATGGCCCCACCAGGTGTATTCAGTTCAAACTGGGAAGGACCGTTCCGGGTCACCGCAGCCTGACCAAACGGCACTTATGATCTAGAAGACGCAAAAGGCAACGCCTCGTCATACACCTGGAGTGCGGCCCACCTAAAAAAGTTCTACCAATAGACTAGAATTCTGTAATAGACTAGTCGAAGGTTCGCATTAGAAATGTTGGTGGCAACCAGTGTAAATTACGTCGCTATAAAAGTTAAGGAATCTATGAAATCAGAAAAATTTGCCAATTGTCCGAACCTGCGTAGCTCGCCCCCTACGCGAGCTACCTCAGGTCACCCACTGCCCAGAAGAGCTCACCAACCCCAGCTAGCCCGAGCACTCAAAAATCCGTGATGCGCAAGGACCAAGGTCCCAAATGTTATAATTAAATAGCTCGAAGGCAAAGGTCAAAGTGCCCAAGGTCGCGAAGGTGCCCTTTTTAAAGGGTTGTTAAGCACCTACTGCCATAAGTTAGAAAAATTCGTGAAAAAGACGAAAAACATCTAAGGCAAGGTTCATGAAACCCGACAGCCCAACGTGAATCAATCGAAGTGCAGCTCTCTGCCCTAAGTGGTCTAAGACGAGCAATTCGCGACCCTAAGTGGTGTAAGATGAAGAATACGCACTCGCAAAATAGAGGTACAATTCGTAGTGGTAAGTGACGTAAAACGAACGATTCGCTTCTCAAAGTAGAATAAGACGAACAGTTAAGTACCCATAAAATAAATGAAAACGAGCTATTTTGAAAATTATAATGTAAAAGCGCAAAAACGAAGTGCGAAGAGTTGGACAAAAAATGCTCGGTTTCTATTCAAAAGACACTTAGGAAATTTTCAAGGCTAGCATACTTGAAAATTCCTAAGTGTTCGAAGTGTTGCTAGCCACAAAGGCTGACTAGCTAGCCGTCTTTGAACTACAAAAAGCTCCTTCTGGGCGAGCTGCACGTGCCCGACGAGCTGCATCTACTTAAACAAAAACAAAATTCTACAAAAGTAGAGCTCCTTCTAGGCGAGCTATGGAGTCTGGCGACCTACTACAAGTTGAAAAATAAAAGGGGCTAATCTAAAAAAGCAAGAAAAGCTCAAACATCCGGAGCAGCGAGAGGGTCATAAGCAGGCACCTCGCTGGAACCAGGGGCGACCGGATCAGAAGGGAGAGCGAGTTCGGCCTCGCTAGTGATGTTGCCAGTAAGCCCAGTGGTGTCGAACTCACTTAGGTTCAGCACAGCGTCCCCGCAAGCTTCCTGGAGCTGTGCGACAGTGAGTGGAACCCGCTCCTCCCCCTCATTAGCGACCTCCTCTTCGCCAAGGTTCAGCTCTGGTACCTCAACTGTCTTGATGATTTGAAAGCGGGCCGGAATGAAGTTGAGAGGGATGCCGAGCTCTGGGAGGTCGCAGATGTCCAGCTCGGCGCCGTCCGGGAAGGGAACCCGGTCCAAGCAGGCCTTGAAGTCGCCCACAACTGCCTCGACCTCGTCATCCTTGTGAGCTCGAGCCCACCAAAGAGTTCGCAAAACCTCGGGATAACATTGGACGCATCCTTTATCAGAGGCCTCAGCTTTCACGGCAGCCAGATCCGGCGAGGAAGAGGCATTGTTCTGCAGCTCTGCAACCTCGTTGACTTTCGCCTCCAGCTCGCCCCTCAGTCTTTCACACTCGGCGTTGGAGCTCTTCACCAGGCCCCGCTGCAGTGCGAGGTCCTTCTTGGTAACCTTGTGATTGCCGACCTCCTGGGTGAGCTGGGCGGCGAGCTCATCCTCCTTGGCTTTTATTCTAGCCTCCGTCTCCTGCTCGAGCCTGGCGAGCTTGTGTTGGAGGTCCTCGAGCTGCTGCAAGGCATTTTGCTAGGCAACCAGGGATGCCTCGGCTCTCTCCTCGGCTTGGCCTTGTCAGTGGTGTCCATCAAGGCCAGCATCCTCTTATTTCTGTCGGAGCGACCTGCCTCCAGCTCGGCGACCTGCTCCAAAGCCTTCTGGTTGGCGAGCATTAATCTACTCGCGTGGTGAGCCAAGAGGAGGAGGTTCTCCTTCAGGTCCTGACTATTGATGGTCGCCACCAGTGGAGTCATCCAATGCCTCGGCATCTCGCTCACAGTGTTCCGGACTAGGCCCGGATGGAGGCTCTGCATCGACGTTAGGGAGTGAGATCGCTCGAAGGCATGCAGGGCCTCGTAACGATTCGGGAAGGCGATTGGGGCATAACTGCGATATCAAAACAGATTGAAAAATGTTAGAAAAATAGAAGACAATAAGCAATGAAGATCGACAGGGCGAGCTACTTACTGAGCTCGGTCGGGGTCCCAACCAAGGAGCATGTCATCATTAGTTTGCACCCCGAATGGAGATGGCGAGGGGGGCGAGCTCCGGATAGGCGTGGCCGCCAACAGGGCAGTGGATTGAGCGGAACCTCCCTGCCCGGACCTCGCCGAGGCCCTCTCAGCTCGGTCGGAGTCCTCATCAACCAGGCCAGTATACCTGGTCCTCTTGCGAGCTGGGGGATCCTCCTCGCCTGCTCGAGATCCTTCACCTCTTTGGGGCCTCTTTTTCCCGCGACCTCACTCGGAGGAGATGACAGTTCGCCCCCACCTCGGATGGTCCGAGCGACCTCCTCAGCCTTAGACCTAGACTTCTCGGGGGCCTTGATCTTTTCCCTCTGGGTCCCCGACCCTCCTACCTCGTCCTTCTGAGAAGCGAGCTCTGCTTCCTTGCTCGCCTCCAACGCGAGCACGGATGGCGGGGCGAGTCTGTTGAGGCGAGGTGGGTCCATCTCGAAGCAGCATTTAATGATTTGATAGGCCTCGGGGACCTCGGCGATAGGAAATGCGACGAAGGTACCACCTGCACAAAAATTGAAAATATCAGCATCTCAGGCGAGCTACCCCCCCTATGGGCGAGCTCCGAAGAGTTGTGAACCTGGGAGCTCGGGACCTTGAAGGTCGAGGTGGTGCGGCAGAGTAAGGAGCCCGGCAAGCCTCAAGCAGTGATGTTTGCACAGGTGGGCGATCTTCCTGTCCTTCTCGCTTCTCAAGCAGCAGATAGCACGCACCACGTCAAACTCGTCCGATATCTTAGGCTTGCCCCTGCTAGACTTGTGGCACTTCGGAACTGCAAAAAGAAAGAAAAATTGAATTAGTAAATCTAATTCAACCCACACACACCGAATCAAGCGACATACTGTTCGCTTCCCCGTATCCCTCCAGAGTGGGGATACGGTCACCCCGCCCATGGAATGTGTTCGTAGCTCGCCAATCTCCACCAATGAAGAAAAACTGCTCCTTCCAACAGTGGACTTTGTTCGGCAAATCCCCAAGAAATTTCTCTCCCGGGCGAGCTTTCAAATAGTAATAGCCCGCGCCATCCTTCGCCTACTTGGTTACAGCGAAGAGCTCACCCAGGTCCGCTGAGGTCGTCGCATTCTCGTAGCCCTCCAACCCAAAGACGGACAAGACGGCGAGAAGGTTGCTCCACCCGTTCGGAGTAAGCTGGGTCATGGCCAGATTGTTGTCGGCGAGGAACTGACCGATAATTGGATGCAGAGGCAAGGTAAGCCCGGCCCTGAGGATATCGACGTTGAGGGCGGTCAGCCCCTCTGGAGGCACATCGGCCCACTCGTTCTTCACTGGGGCATACATGAAGATGTCGAGCGGGATGCGGTACTTCCTACGTATGATGGGCAGGTCGCACTCGTCAATGACACTCACCACCTCGCCGGACTTGTAGTCAGATGGGGCGACCTTTTCTAAGTCGGCGGGAAGTGCTCGAGCCGGACAGGCGAAACTCGCCGCGTGCTCGGCGACATACTCACCCAGTCGAATGGATGGACGCCCTGGGCAGAGACTTGATATTCAACCAACTGGGGCTCCAGAAAACCGATGCGACGGAACCACTCAAGTGTAACTTCTTCTAGGTCGCCTTCCTCCTCACCCTCGTTGGCGACCTCGGCGACCTCCTCGCCAACCTCGGGGTCAACCTCGGCGATATCTTCACCAGCCTCAACGGGCACATCATTGCCGCTGACAACTCTTTCCTAGGGGGTGACCTCGTCACCTTCCTCCAATACCTCCGAGTCGGTTTGGACATCGCCGAGTAGCTCGCCGAAGTCCGGGCGAACTACCGAGTTCGCCTCGGAACTAGAACCGACGTCCACGTAAGAAATCCGAGGAGGAGGCTCATCCTCAATTATTGGTTGTTTTTTAGGGTTTCGGTCCGAAAAGGTCCTGCTCGAAGAATGTGTCGACATTGTCTCAGAGAAGTCCAAAGGGTTTTCAGCACAATCCAAGAATCCAAAGTCACGGTACGGTATCGTTCGGGGAGTCCGAAGAAACGAAAGAAAAATCAAGTAAAAGGCAGAAGAAAAGGGGAAGAAAGGTCGAATCCTACCTTGAAGAGCCTTCGAAAATCCGTCGAACGCAAGAAAAATCGGTCGCCGGGAAAGCTCTGATAATTCGAAAATGCAGAAAGTGAGGAATGAACTCACCTTCCCCTATTTATAGGCGTTGGGGCGAGGTGCGATATCCGGGAAGTGCGGGGACCTATTTGCAAAAGATTTGAAAATTGTCATGATTGTGGGCGGGAACCTAGGCCTCAAAAGGAGTGCATGACCCCTGGATTCCCGCACCACGTCGGCCAAAAACAGCTGCCCTGGCCGAGCTCGCCTGCTAGCTCGGCAATCACCCAAAGATAGTTCGCCGAGATTCAAGTTCTCCAGCTCGCCCGCACATTTGACGAAGTCATGATGCGTGCGAGCTGGGGGGCAAATGTTGGCCTGGCGAACTAGTACAATCAGCATATGGATAATCACCAAGGTCTGACAGGTCGCCAGGGCTCACCCGGATCCGCGGAAGTGTGGAGCTCGCCCACATGGGGGCAGTTCACCTGCGCAACTCGCCTAAAGGAGCTCGCCCCTATCCCCACAAGGACCTCGCCGAGGTCCATCGTTGCACGACACTCAAAAGCCAAGCAAGGCACCGGAGCTCGCCTCCAAGCTCGCCCGAGCCACTGGAGCCCGCCTCCTAGCTCGCCCAGGAGCTCGCCTCTTAGCCAATAGGACCCCAGGGTTACGCTTTTTTTCCCTCCGTCCGGTTTATCCATAAGGGTGGTTTACGGCGAGGTTTTTAATGAGTCTCATCTAGTCTAAGGCATTGTAGTAGGATGAGGCACGATGTAGGGAGCAGTGTGAGGGACCAGGACGAAGGTTACAGACCTTCGTCAACACCGAAAGCCAAATAGGCTCATAAGGTGTCGTCTCACACTCGCACACCTATAAATAAGACCTCTCTTGTACTATTCACACAATTAATACATTTCCTACACTCTACTTTCTCTCTCTAAACTCTCTACTTTCTCTCTCCATCTCACCCTCTCAAGAACACCCAAGAACACAATTCTTGGATTATTGTTTGATAGGATTAATATGATATAAAGCAACATAAACAAAATACGGTTAGTAAATTCTATCAACAGAGTGTTTGAGATTTTCAAGAGAGGAGAAAAAGTATACTGATATTTTTTTGTTCGATTTGACCGAGACAGAAGTAATATTTATAAAATGAGGGAGGAGGGGTGGGAGTCGTGAGACCGTGAGAGAGGGGTTTGAAAAAAAATTATATGATGTAACTGATTATATAGAAAATATGTATATTATATATATATATATAAAAGAATACGTAGAATGTATTTGGGGTGGTTGGATGTTTACAGCTGTAAGCCACACACACACACATATATATATATATATATAGTGTTTTTCAAACTCTTTCTAATGTAATTTTTTTTTTATAATTATTTTCATTTTTCTAAGCTTTACTTAGAAAGCTTATTAGCAAATGAGCTCTTTAAGTGCTCACTTAGAGAGCTCATTTGCTAATGAGCTTTCTAAGTAAAGCTATACAAAGTAAAAAATGTAGTAGTGTGTAACATACCTGGGAGAGAAAAAATATATTATTAACATAAATCAACAAAGTGAATAAAAAATAAATTAAGTAACACATATTTATACTTGCAGAAATACATATTTTCTTTATAGTTACTTGAAAAGTACAAAAACTTAATTTTTTAAGAATTAGTAACACAGATTTTGCCTAATTGTAATACGTCTTTGCCCAAATTGTAACATACCTGGGAGCGAAAAAATATATTATTAACATAAATCAACAAAGAGAATAAAAAATAAATTAAGTAACACATATTTATACTTGCAGAAATACATATTTTTTTTATAGCTACTTGAAAAGTACAAAAAATTATTTTTTTAAGAATTAGTAACACAGATTTTGCCTAATTGTAACACGTCTTTGCCCAAATTGTAACATACCTGGAAGCGAAAAAACCTGGAACTACAAGTTGCGCGATTTTTGGAAAAAATGTCCAAATCTGACACAACCCGGTTTAGATCCGCGAATTTTTTAAAAATGAATATTTTTACTGTAGAAATTTGTACACAAGTGTTGCTCTAAAACATATAATATAAGAGTGGGTATTATGTAAATTGTAAATACACTCATGAAAACAGAGTCATGCATATCATATTTCATATAGTGTTAGTTCATATGCAATGTTTGGTGTTTTTTTTATTTATTGTGGTACGCACAATTGCGCAGTACCTATTTTGTTGTATGACAATCAAATTTCAAAATGCATATCAATAAATTATTATTCACCATAATACTTTTTATATGTATGTACAAATGCTTTGCCATAAAATAATTATAGTTTGTAAATAATCTTTTATGTCTCTTATATGATTTGACAAAACCTATAAATCCGAAATTTATTTAAAAGATGGTAAATTTATTAGAAAACAAAGGAATAAATATATGATCCACAACAAAAATCTTATCTTAAATTTTGCATATTGCATATGCACATCACAATTGGACTTATATTTTGATGGAATAAAAATTTTTGTGTAATCATATAACATGAGATTGGTAAAAAAAAAAAAAAATTAATATTTTTATGAAAAATGATAGATTATTTTAACAAAAATATTATTACTATTTAAAAAAATTGGTAATAGAACTTTAGCAAAATATGACTATTCTTTAAGAAAAAAAGTGGCCATTTGAACAAAAAATCATAACTTGTTAATAAATTTTTTTAAGAAGATAACTTTTTAATAAATAATACATTTCATATTGATTTTATGTGATAAAACAGTCTCATCAACATACTAATGGAGAAAACATGCATTGAAATTGTGACACCATACTATTGCAAAGGTGAAGTATCTTATTCATATATATATATATATATATCAAAAATATTAAAAGATGAAGGTAACGTATTATTATGATCGATCATAAGAATTATTTCTATGATGGATCTAATTAAGTCCATTGAACCAAATCAGTCCACGATTTCTTGTCGTAACTTAGAGCAAATCCACGTTCATCAGCCTTCCAATATACGGCATCCTTACCAGCATCTCGCCCTCTCCCAAAAGCGTCAAAGTTGGCAAATTTTGACCCAAACTTTGCATAGGCGCGATACACGTTGATGTATGTGTCAACGTTGACTTGATACTCTTGGTTGGATCGGGTCAACTCAAACGTCCCCTTCGGAATTCCGCCGGCCGCCACTTCAATGCTTATGGGAGCCGACTGCTGCCCTCTCACGCCGTTGATTAAGTGGATCACCGGCAACGCCCTCCCCACGGCTAAAAAACTACTGCTTACCAACAATATCATCTGAAACAACAACATTTTTAACAACATTTTTTTTATTAAGTTGATCTCTCTATTTCTATGTTGTCTTGTATAAGTAAGTAATGTGTGCTTTATTATATATAAATATATATAGCTTCGAAAATTCACCGTAGCCAATAATTGAGGAAGATATTGATTTTGCATTTGATTTGGCAATAATTACTAGCTAATTGCACGCACGTGATATGCATGATCATAATTATGAGAAATTTACGTATGAGAGATCAGATTTTATTTTCCAAAAACCTATTATACGTGTTAGTTTTTCAATTGATTAATTATATATGTTAAATGATTATGTCTTAGATTTTTTTTAAATTTTTTTTGCCCTTTAAATTGCAGTGGTCATATATTAACATGTTATAATAAAAATTAAAATAGTTTTTAAATTCTTCAAATTGAAAAAAGAAATTGTATTTTTCATTTTTCTATAAATATTATATTTTATTATTATTAGTTGTCAATGCATCACGAATAAAAATTATTAAATAGTCACTTGCCTGTATTTTTTGCATTTATAACATATAAATTTAATATTATATTATTATTAAATATATTATATACTGTTATGAAAACTATTTTTAATATATGTTAAAATTTTGTAATTTAATCTAAAATTATGAATTTTGTAACTAGTTTTTCAATTGATTATGTTAAAAAATTATGTCTTAGAATTTTTTATTTTTTATTTTTTGCTTTTTAAATTGCAGTAGTCATATAAGCATGTGACAAGGATTTTAAAATAAAATTAAAATAAATCTTGTAATTCTTCAAATAGAAAAATGAAATTGTATTTGTTATTTTTCACGTGATAAGTATAATCAGAGTTAGAAAGATGAAAAATGATTAGAAAGTATAATTTTCTATGGCGAAGATGAAAAGAAAAAAAAAAACTCGTATGAGATTGATTTCTTTTAATATGTTATAAAATTAATTTACCTTATAAATGAAAATATTGACTTTGAAATAATAAATTGTAAGTAATATTATTAATTTCTGAAATTATAAGAAACTTACCTTTAAAAAAATTATATTTTATTTTCCTAAATCTATTCCACCTGTTAGATTTTTCAATTAATTATGTTCAAGGATCATGTCTTGGAATATTTTTTAATAAATTTAAATTATAATTGTATAATATAAGCATGAGACGAGGATTTTTGAATAAAATTTACATATTATTTATAAATAGAAAAAATAAATTGTTTTTATTTTTTCATAAATATTGTATTTTATAATTATTAAATGACAATATTTATATTAATTATTTTCATAGTTTTCCTGGACACGAGAATCAAGAAAAAGTAAGTATGTGAGTGTAAATTTAAATGTTAAAATAAGAAAAAGTATATTTTATTTACTTTTGTAAGTGTAAAAAAAAAAAATTTAGGTGTGTAAAAGTAGAATTGGGACGTCCAAATAAATCAAGTGTGAAAATAGTCTCGAAACGGAGGGAATATTAAATAATCCTCAATCTGAAATTTTTGTAATTATAACATGTTTAAAATTATTATTAAGGATTAGTCATGTATGCATCAGGTGCACTGTGATTCACTTTTTAAAAGTTACATAAAATACTACTAAAAAGTTACACATGTTATTATTGAAAATTGTATCTTTCATAGTGTAACTTTTCAGTTATAATTTGTGTAACTTTTCAGTAATAAATTGTTTAACTTTTTAAAAAAACACTTGAATTATACGGTGCAATTGGTACACAAAAGGCTTACTCTATTATTAAAAATATATTGTACACTATTAAAATTAACTATTTTAAAGAACCATAACATGCGGGCCAATATGCTAGTTTAGTAGTATTATAATCAAGATTATGTTTTTAATGGTTGTAATCTTTAAATTCAGCAATATATTTTTTCATTATGCTTTAAATGGGGGAGTGGAAGTTGACCCGTGCACTTTAATATTTTTGGTCGGATCAGGTTTAATCGGGTCTAATTATTTTTAAAGCGGTTGAACTGGTGTGACATCATAAATGCATAATATATAATTATATTTTTTTAATAAAATTATATATCTTATGAATAAATTTTACTAAAAAAATAAATTAAAGTTAGATATTATATTGGAGGAGAGTGGAGACTTAGAGTGTATTTACAGGAAGTGAAAATATATCTATTATCTAGGGTTATGAATTAAAGTTAGACATTATATTATTAAATTATATGTAATATATATTATAATATATAATTAATTTAGTTAATTATGTGTAAAAAATCATTTAATTATAATTTTTGTCAAAGCGTCTGTTGATAGAATTTTCTAATCGTTGTTCGTTATGTGGTTTTATATCGGATTAATTCTACCAAACAATAATCTCATGATTTTGTGTTCTTGGGGAGGGAGAGAGTGAAGGGTTTAGATAGAGAAAGTAAAGCGTAGGAAATGTATTAATTATTGAATTGTTACAAGAGAGGTCTTATTTATAGGTGTGCGAATGTGAGACGGCACCTTACGAGCCTATATGACTTCCGGTGTTGACGAGGGTTCCTTACCCTCGTCTTGGTCTCTCACACTGCTTCCTATGCTGTGCCTCGTCCTACTCCAATACCTTAAACTAGATGGGCCTCATTAAAAACCTCGACGTAAACCACCCTTGTGGATAAAGCAGATGGAGGGAAAAAGAGCGCACCATCGGGGTCCTAATGACTAACAGGCGAGCTCATGGGCGAGCTCTGAGGTGAGCTCATGGGCGAGCTCTAATGTGAGCACTTGGGCGAACTCTGATGTGAGCACTTGGGCGAGCTCTGATGTGATCACTTGGGCGAGCTCTGAAGCCTTGGTGCTCTCGGCGTTGTATAAGAGGTGATGTCTCGGAGGTCGGCACCCTGGATGCTGGAGGTACGTTCGGCACCCTGGCGAGCTCATGGGCGACCTCCTAGGTATTGGGCCTCCTGATTCCCTAATTTGCCTCGGGTAGCTCGCCCATCAACAATTGCCCCCCAGCTCGCCTACATCATGACTTATGACATGTGCAGGAGAGCTGGCATGCGAGCTCTCGGGTGAGTTCCTGCGAGGCGGTCTCTCGAGCCGACGTGGGTGGAGTCCGAGGCGTCGTGCACGCCTTTATAGGCATTGTTTCCCGCGCCCATAATGACAACTTTTCAAATTCTTTGCACATTGGTCCCTGGTCTTTGAGGAAATTCGGGCTCGCACCCAAGTCTATAAATAGGAGGAATCTCCCTCACCCCTCATTTTCGCTTCCTCAGTTTTCCGAGCAGATTTCCTGGCAACCGTCTCTCTGCCTCTGACGCGTCTCCGAGCATTTCCAAAGGTAGAAACTCGGATTCTTCTTCTTCTTTTTGATTCCTTCAAGTTCTTTTTGGATTTTTGGCCGTTTTTTGGTTTGTTGGACTGAATTTGGGCCCTTGGACTTGAAAACCGAACCCTTCAGGCGACGTCTCCACCATGTCTAAGAACTCCTCGAGCCGCACCATTTTGAACCGTGATTTGGGAAAGGAACTAATGACAAATGACTGTCTAAATCCTCGAACGACACCTGTGGTTATCTCCCCGGGCTCTGGGGCGACCTCTGAAGCTCTCCCGGACAGCGGTGAACTCCTGGGATCGGTTCGTTCTGACTTTGGTGAGCGGGCTACTAACTCTGGCGAGCATTCCCCGCTCCGCGAGCTCTGGGACTACTCTGAGCGAGATTCCGGGGGGGCCGTGGCTCCGAACGAAGAAGAGGTCGCCGAGACTGAAGAGAGAGAGGAGGTCGCCGAGGCTGGGGCCGGCGACATTGCTAGCGAGCTAGCCCGCGAGGTCGATCAGGAGGTCGGCGAGGATATGGGAACGGAGGTCACCTACGAATACCTCCATTTTATTGACTTCCCTTTCCTCAAACTTCCGGAACACCAAATCCCCGTCGACGTCGTGCATGACTTCGACTGGAGGGAATACGTGATGGCCCACGAGGCGGGCTTTCCTTTGCCCCGGCGAGCTCCAATTCGCAAGGCCGCTGGCGAATCCGACCTCAAGGCAAACGGGGTGGAGAGCATCGTCAGCGAGTATGCCCTCCCGGACATTCAGAAGCGGTTCCGTATTCTGCTGGATATCTTTATGTATGCCTCTGAGGAGAAAGAGCGAGCCGACCTCCCTCCTGTCGGACTCACAGCTATTAATTATCACACTCTGAAGGCCGGGCTCACTTTGCCCCTGCACCCCATCATCAGACAGTTTCTGGCGGACACGAACCTCGCCATTACACAGCTCACTCCGAACGCATGGAGTAACCTGTTGGCAGCTCTGACCGTCTTTGGACTCGAGGGCTATGAAAATCGATTAAACACGGCGGAGATCCGCGAGCTCTTCAACGTGATCCGGCAAGTTAGGGAGAGGAAAGGGTACTACTCTTTTCAAGCTCGCCCGGGGGACAAATTCTTGGGCGACCTCCCAAATAAAATCTGAGACTGGAAAGAGCAGTTCTTCTTTATTGGAGGGGACTGACGAGCTTCCAATGGCCGCGGAGGGTGCATCCCCACTCCCGAGAATTATGGGGAGGCGAGCTGTAGATGGCGTACTTTAGTGTGTGTGCGTTGGATTAGATTTCTAATCTAATCTATCTTTTTGCAGGTTTGAAGCGTCACAGGTCGAGCCGTGGGAAGCCGGAGATTTCGGTTGGCTTCGAGTTTGTGCGGACAGTGTGTTTCCTGCGAGAAAAGAAAGATCGCGAGGTCGAGCATTTGTGCCAACACCATTGCCGCAGGCTCGCCGGCCTCATCACATCGCCACACCACCTCGCTGCTCAAGGTTTTAATTTCTTCAACTCTGAAGTCTACATAGCTTGCCATCTCGTATGTTGAGCTTGTCGGATTGCTAATCACCTATCTTGCAGGTGCGGATCCCGCTGCCGAGCTCCCTCCTATTGAAGTTCCTGAAGCTTACCACTTTTTAGCTCGGCAGCTGAAGATGGACAAACCTCGCCCGGGAAGGGAAGGCATCCCCTCGGGAGCCGTTCTGGACGCAACAAGAAAGTTAGAGCTCGCCAAAGCTGCTGATAAAGCTGGGGGCTCTGGCTCTCAGAAGACCTCGACGCCTCCCCTACAAAGGAGAAGGTCGCTGGCACTAAGAAAGGGATGGGCCGAGGTTCCATCCTTGAACGGGGCACCCAGCCACCTCCACCCCACCAAGCGAAGCGGACTCTCCACCGGGGAGATGGTTCGCGAGTGAGCGAGGAAGAAGCTCGCTCCAACAAGCGGGCCAGGACTGAGGGTGGCTCCGTCGAGCATAGCGGTCGAGGGGGCTCTGGATCAACTCAAGTGGGGTCAGGGCGAGCTCTCGTGACTCATTCTTCGCAAGCGCCTCCAACTCCTCAGAGTTCGCCCCCGCCGTCTCCCTACGGGGTCCCTATCCGGAATGACACCCTCTTGGGGCTCAACCCTGATAGGTTCGGGTAAGAGGGCAAGCTTCTTTTGAAGTTGGAAGCCACTTGGTTTTCCTTTACGACCCTTCCGGATTTTTGCTAACTTTTGGAACATGTGTAGGTATACTCCCGCCGAGCTCCCGCAGCGATCCGAGTCTCTTCACACCACCGAGAGGTGTAAGGCCCTGAGCTCACCGAGGCATCTTCCGGAGGGGTCAGCTCGCTGGATATTCACTGAGGCCCCTAAGTACCTCTCCGCCTCAGAGCTCGCCATGATTGAGAGGCAAAAGCCCACCGACAAGGCGAGGTTGGCAATGCACTACGCTTGTGCAGCAATGGCGGCGGCCCAGCTCGTTACCGATGAAATCACCACAGCGGACAAAGCTCGCCACGACTCGAGGAAGGCGCTCAACAAGGTGGGCGATGAGTGGAAGAGGGCCCTCGAAGAGCTCGCGAGGACGGAGGACAAGGCGAAGGCTTCACTGGAGGCACAGCAGCTCGCCGTTAAGAGGGCGGAGAAGCTCCAAGACGACCTCCGCCAACAGCAGGCTGAGCTTGAGCGAGCCCGCCAGCAGCTTAATTCCAAAGACAAGGAGCTCGCCCTTGTTCAGGAGGAGGTGAAGATCCTCCGGGATCAAAGCCGGGGAAACTCGGAGGAATGCAAGAAGTTGTGGGAGGAGGTCGCCGCAAAAGCCTTAGAGGTCGCCGAGCTTAGGGGCCGCTCAAATGCCGCCATCACGCCTGAGGCACTGGAGCTCGCTGAGGTGATCGCCACTGACAAGGGCTATGTCCTTTATTTTGCTGAAGTTATCCGCTCCTTCCAATGGGTGCGGATCAACAATGATAGCGAGTGGGAGGCCCTTGTCAGTGAGTTTGAGGACTGTCTGGAGAAGTCTACGATCCCCCCCGGCACGGAGCTGAACATCGGGGACCTCGCTGGCTACGGGATCAATCTTGACGCTGCTCGTCAAAAGTTCAACATCATTCAGACGAAGCAGGTCTTGACCGCCGATCTTGCCCAAGAAGCCGAGGATGTCGAGGGGGGTGCTGGAGGAGAGGTCCCGCCGACGATGGAGCAAATGCAAGAAGCCCTCAGGGATGTGATGCTCACCATCAGTGATCTCGACACCAGCGGACTCACTGGGAATGTCACTTGTGAGACCGAGCTCGCCCTTCCGACTCCCACTCCCACTCGTCAGGTCACCCCCGGCGGAGCTATTGAAGAGGTCGCCGATCCTGAGGTCCCTTAGATAGCTTTTTCTTGCTTTTTAGATTAGTTTTCATTAGAGGTCGTCAGGCTCCATAGCTCGCCTAGAAGGAGCTCTTTTTGTAGTCTTTTATTTTTGTTTAAGTAGATGCAGCTCATCGAGCACGTGCAGCTCGCCCAGAAGGAGTTTTTTGTAGTTCAAAGATGGCTAGCTAGTCGGCCTTTGTGGCTAGCAACACTTTGAACACTTAGGAATTTTTCAAGTATTTTTACCTTGAAAATTTCCTAAGTGTCTTTTGAAGAGAAATCGAGCATTTTTTGTTCGACTCTTCGCACTTCATTTCGCGCTTTTACGTTAAATTTTTTTAAATAGCTCGTTCTTGTTTATTTTTCTGGTACATAACTGTTCGTCTTATTCCACTTTGAGAAGCGAATCGTTCATTTTACGTCACTTACGACTACGAATTGTACCTCTGTTTTGAGAGTGCGTATTCTTCATCTTACGCCACTTAGGGCCGCGAATTGCTCGTCTTAGACCACTTAGGGCAGCGAACTGCACTTCGATTGATTCACGTTGGGCAATTGGGTTTCATGAACCTTGCCTTAGACGTTTTTCGTCTTTTTCGCGAATTTTTCTAACCTATGGCAGTAGGTGCTTAGCAACCCTTTAAGAAGGGTACCTTCGCGACCTTGGGCACTTTGGCCTTTGCCTTCGAGCTATTTAATTACAACGTTTGGGACCTTGGTCCTTGTGTATTGCGGATTTTTGAGTACGTGGGCGAGCTGGGCTTGGCGAGCTCCCCTGAGAAGTGGGCGACCTGTTGCAGCTCGCCTGGTTGGAGAGCTGCACAGGTCCAAACACTTGGGGATTTTTCTGAATTTCTCTGACTTTACAAATTTTTTGACTTTTTATAGCAACGTAATTTACATCGGTTGCCATCGATATTTCTGATGTAAACCTTCGACTAGTCTATTACAGGGTTCTAGTCTATTGGTAGAACTTTTTTAGTTGCGCCGCGCTCCAGGTGTATGACGAAGCTTTGCCTTCTCCATCTTCAAGATCATAAGTGTCGTTCGGCCAAGCTGCTGTGACTCGGAGCGGTCCTTCCCAGTTTGAACCGAACACGCCTGGTGGGGCCATCAACCTCTTTTTCAACACCAGGTCTCTGACCTTGAATTTTTTGTCTCGGACCTGGGAGTTGTAATATTTTTCTGCTCTGCGCTTGTAGGTGGCGTTCTTCATTTCTGACGAGGCTCTGGTCTCTTCGATCAGATCCTTCTCCACTACCAGGGCTTCGTCATTCCTTTCTTTATCATATCCCACCACCTTCCAAGTCTTGTTCTGGACTTCGACCGGGACCACGGCTTCAGTCCCGAAAGCTAGGGCAAACGGGGTCTCTCCGGTGCTGGCCCTATAGGAAGTTCTATAAGACCATAGGACCTCCGGGAGCTCATCTGCCCAGCTCCCTTTCTTCTCCTCGAGGCGGAGCTTCAATATGTGTTTCAGGATTTTGTTTACCGCCTCGACTTGGCAGTTCGACTATGGATGGTAAGGAGTTGAGTAGTGCTTCTTGATGTTCCATGAATTGCAGAAGTCCCTCAACTTCTGTTCGTCGAACTGCCTTACATTATCAGTGATGACCGACTGCGGGAGTCCAAATTTGCAGATTAGGTTCTTCCATATGAAGCCGATCATCCTTTCTTGAGTTATTGTTGTGAGAGCTTCGGCCTCAGCCCACTTAGTGTATTAGTCTACTGCTACAACATCAAACTTTACACCGCCTCTACCAGGTGGAAATGGGCCGATCAAGTTGATTCCCCATTTTGCGAAAGGTCATGGGCTGAAAACCGACTTCAGCTGGTTGGCTGGGGAGTGGATGTTAGGTGCGAAAAGTTGGCACTTTCGGCACCTTCGAGCAAAGCTGATGGCATCTTTGCGAAGAGTGGGCCAGTAGTAGCCTTGCCTGATCGTCTTATATGCCAATGTTTGCCCCCCAGCGTGACTCCCACAAATTCCTTCGTAGATTTCTTCTAACACTTTGGACCCCTGCTTCTTAGTCAAGCACTTGAGTAGGGGTAAAGAGAATCCACGTTTGTAGAGTTGGCCATCCAGCAGCGTATATCTGGCAGCTTGCTTTACTAACCGGCTAGCTTCCCAGGTGTCCATGGGGGTTGTTCCGTCCGTTAAATATTTTTGGATTGGAGTGCACCAATCTTCACCATCTTCACTGTCCTCCTGCCCCCCACTCGAGGTTTGATTTATCTTGTAATCGGACGTCGAGGGGTTTTTTAGTGTGGTGATTACAACCTCCGTGAATTTGGCTTCGCCGTTGCTAGTAGCTAGCTGGGCTAAGGAGTCTGCTTGTGTGTTTTCTAGCTGCGGTATCTGATTGATGTAAACCTGTGTAAACATCAAGATCAGATGCGCGGCTATCTTTTGGTAGGTCATCATCTGCTGGTCTTTTGCTTCATACTCCCCCCGGACTTGGGATATTATTAGCTGGGAATCTCCGAAAACTTGAAGATTGGTTGCCCCCACAGCTAATGATAGCCTAAGTCCCGCTATGAACGCTTCATACTCCGCCTCGTTGTTGGTTGCTCGAAAGCCGAACCGGATTGCGAAGGTGAAGACTTGTTTGTCCGGGCTGATCAGGACCACTCCAGCGTCTGCTGCTACGCTGGTTGATGATCCGTCAACGTAGAGATGCCACGGAGCTACACGCCCCCTCATCGGATCTTGTGGGAAAGTTAGCTCGACAATGAAGTCGGCAAGTGCTAGTCCCTTGATCACTGTTCGGGGTGCGTAAGTTATACCGTATTGGCTGATCTCTAGTGACCATTTCAGCAGGTGTTCGACGGTGTCTGGGCGCTATAGTATTTGACGTAGTGGGAACGTTGTCAGCACCTCTACCGGGTGGTCAAAGAAGTAAGGCCTCAATTTTCTAACACTCATCACCAGTGCATAAGCTAGCTTCTCTGTTGGGGTGTACCACAACTCAGCTTCGTGCAAGACTTGATTGACGTAGTACACTGGTAGGTGTGTTTTTGCCTCTTCTCGGACCAGGACGGAGCTGATAGCTACCTCCGACGCGGCTAGGTATAGGTACAGCTTCTCTCCAGGTATCGGCTTTGATAGGACCTGTGTATCTGCCAGGTATGTTTTGATGTCTTCGAAGGCTCGTTGGCATTCACTTGTCCAGACGAAGTGGTTTTTGAGGTGGAGCTTGTTGGCTTTGGCCGCCTCTTTGTACCTCCGTGTGTTTGCCTTAATCGCCTCGAAGAACGGACGATTTCGGTCACCGGACCTGGAGATGAATCTGTTCAGGGCTGTCATGCACCCCGTCAATCTTTGAATTTTCTGGATGGAATCGGGTATACCCATCTCGATTATACATTGGACCTATGTCGGGTTGACCTCAATCCCACGCTGGCTAACCAGGTGCCCCAGGAACTTTCCGGAGTGTACGCCGAAGCTGGTCTTCTTGGGGTTTAACTTCATGTTGTAGTGGCGCAATATGTCGAAAGTCTGCTTTAGGTGGTCCAAGTGGTCTTCCTTTCTCAGACTCTTGACAACTATGTCATCCACGTACACCTCCATGGATTCGCCAATATGTTGGTCAAACATTTTATTCACCAATCTTTGGTAAGTGGCTCCGGCGTTGATAAGTCCGAACGGCATCCTTTCCCAACAATACATGTTTTTGTTGGTGTAGAACGTTGTGTGTTCCTGGTCATCTGGGTGCAGAGCTATCTGGTGATAGCCCGCAAAAGCATCCATGAATATCATCATCTCATGGCCTGCGGTGCTATCTACCAACTGATCGATGTGGGGCAGCGGGAAGTTGTCCTTCGGACATGCTTTTCAAGTCAGTGAAATCAATGCATAGCCTCCACGTCCCGTTGTGTTTCTTTACCAGGACGGGGTTTGCGACCCACTGTGGACACAAAGCCTCCTTGATCAGCTTGTTGTCTAACAACTTCTCCACCTCAACAGTTAGAGCTGCGTATTTGTCTGGTCCATACTTTCTTCGCTTCTGGCGTACGGGTCTCCTCGTTGGATCTATGTTGAGTCTGTGGCCAGCATGTTCCAACGGGATCCCCGTCATGTCTTCGTGGGACCAGGCAAATACGTCCAGGTTGGACATCAAGAACAGCTTCATCCTCGACCGGTACGGTTCAGGTAACTCAGAACCGATGAAAAGTTCTAAGTCCCTTTCCGGGTCCACCGGGAGTGCCGTTAATTCCTCCATGGGGGTGGTTTTTCTCTTTTGACTTTTCCACCTTGGGTCGCTGATGAACTCATCCCACTTCTCTTGTGACATTTGCGCAGGTTCATGACTTATGCGCGGTTTGAGGTCATCGGGTTGGCTTTCAGCTCGGGCGGGTCCATCAACTGTTAGTACCTCCGGTATTTTGTCGACATGGGATGGTGCGGTGACTCGGGGAGTTAGGTCAACGTCCATTGGTGTTGGTTCTTGGCCTCCCGCAGGTCCCCCATCTTGGGCTTCATCGACCACCTCCATGAGAGCAGGTTGTTGTTCCTGCGTAGGTCCCAACACTTGGGTTTCTTCCAAATCCTCTGTTGGTGTCGGTTGTGTGTCTTGCACAGGTCCTGTGCCTTGGTTGATTTCCGAAAAATTGCCTGCCTCCATCATCTCAGTTTCGACCGAGACGACGTCTAGGATGTTT
Source organism: Prunella vulgaris (assembly GCA_026898435.1). Classification (NCBI taxonomy): domain Eukaryota; kingdom Viridiplantae; phylum Streptophyta; class Magnoliopsida; order Lamiales; family Lamiaceae; genus Prunella; species Prunella vulgaris. Next base: position 581,351 of record JAPKLY010000102.1, read on the forward strand.
GGCTCGTCCATCAGAATCTGTACGTCCTCTTCGAGGATGTGGACCTACGTAACAGACTTTCTGACCCAGCCGTCTTTGACTTGGAGTAAACACTCTCGGGCCTTTTTCTGGTCACCTTTTATAGTTCCGGCACCTTTTGGAGTTGGGAATTTCAAACAGTAGTAGTAGGTCGAACACGCCACTTTGAATTCATTAATAAACGGGCGGCCAAGGAACCTGTTGTAGGAGGACTGCTGGTCGACAACTAGGAAATCTATGAGCCTAGTCAGTCTCCTTTCGGGGTCCTCAGCCGATACAAGTTGGACGCTCAACCTAACACTACCTAGGGGGACGGTTACAGCCTCTCCGAACCCCACTATCCTAGCATTGCTAGGTTCCAGATACGACTCAAAATCACATAAGGCATCTAAGGTGGATTTGAAGAGAATGTTGGTGAATGCGCCGGTGTCCACAAGTAGTCTGTGAACTCGGAAGTTCATGATGTTGGCGGTTATCACCAACGAGTCGTTGTGGGGCATCAGTACCCCTTCCATGTCCGTCGAGGAAAATGTCAGCTCATCAGTAAGCTGTGAGACGGACCTGGGGCCGGAGCTGCCTTCCTGGACTTGGTTTATGGCCCGGATTTCGGCCTTTCTTTTTCTCTTGGATATGGAGGATCCCCCGTCCTGGAGACCTCCGGCAGCTCTGATCTCCTCCTCGAGAACTAAGAGTTCCCGGGTGGGCTCCATGTTTTGCTGAGGTTGGGAGGTGCCCTCCGCCTGTTCTGGGGACCGGGTTGGTCCTCTTCCTCATCCTCATCATCGGAGGTAGCCCTTCTCTCGAACCTTGGCCTCTTAGTTGGGGCCTTCTTCACAAACTCCGCCAGCTTACCATCCTCGTAGAATTTCCAGAGCTGTTTGAGGAGGTCTCGGCACTCGCTGGTGAAGTGGTCGATGGCTTGGTGGTAGGCGCATAATTTATTAGGTTTGAGCTATGTGCGGTCCTGGCGGATCCGCCTCGGCTCCTCCAGCATGGCCTTGCCTTTGACGGCAGTGAAGACGTGGTCAATGGAGACGGTGAGGACCTGATTGAGCTTTTCTTTGAGCTCGTCTCCCTTGCCAAAGGCCTTTAAGTTCCGGGGAGCCTTGTAGGTGCCCTCGGACTTCTTCCCGTAGGGTTTTTTCTCTTCGTGGGCACCAACTTCTTTGAGCAGTGCCTCCTGCATGGCCACAAACACCCCCGTCTTATGGCGGAATTCGGTGTAAGTGTTGGGACATGCGAGGTGCATCTCCTTCCAGAGGTTAGTGCCCTTCCTAAGTCCGGCCATCGCTGCGACGACCTTGGTGTCCTCGCTCACCGGCTCACCTTCCAGCAGGATTTTGTCGAACCTCTCCAGGTACTGCTGGTCGGTCTCGCTCTCGCCTTGGTGGATGTTGGCGAGTCGGTGCTTCTGGGTAAGGTAGGATCCGAACCCAGAGAAGTGGGCCAAGAACTCTCGCGAGAGTTGGCCAAATGAGCAGATTGACCCCGGGGCGAGTGAAGAGAACCAGCGGTGAGCTGGGTCCCCTAGGGTCAGCGGAAAGTTCCGGCATTGAGTAGAGTCGGTGGCGCCAACAGAAATCATAAAGTCTGCGTACTTCGCCAGGTGGACCTTTGGGTCGGATTCGCCCTCGTACGCAGACATCACCGGGAATTAAATTTTCTTTTGGACCGGTGCGCGAAGGATGGAAGGTGCCAATGGAGATGCGGGGAGAGTGGTGGCGTCAGGTCCGCCAGACTTGCCTGCTACTTGGGCTTGCAGCATTTCGACAGCCTTTTTCAGGGAGGCCAGCTCGTCATCACGAGTCACCTCCGGCGGAGGCTGCTCAAAGGTCGTGCATCTCGCGGATGCACGTCCCCGAGGTGCCTCACTCTGGGGTGACCTCTCAGTGACGGGCTGGAATTGGCATCCGCCATGGGGGTCCAACCTGTCGGTGGTGGGCCTTCTCAATCGTTCATGGGCGGACCTGCGCGGCTGTAGGTCTGAGTCTCCCCCGTGGGATGTGACCAGGGCGGCTGTTCGTTCGTTCTCTCTGCACCTGGGTCCCAGTCTGCCTTGGAGGACTTCCCTCATTTGTGATTGGTGGGTGCCAGATGCCCCGGTGTAGGCCGAATCTCTTCCGGTGTAAGGAGCGGGATCCTCCTCCACCATCTTGGCCTTGCCTGCCCTTTCCCTATGCTGGAGAGCTTGTGCCAAGCTCGCCTCCTGCTTGGTGGGGAGGACAATGTACTCCCCCCGGGTCTGAGTGCCCTGGGTAGGCCTGGTTTGCTCCCGGGCTTCGGCAGCTGGAGCTCGCCTGGGTACGAGGGCGAGCTCGTCCTGCTGCCTCTGCTGCAACCTTTGTAAGGTTACGATGGTGCGTTGGAGCTCGTCGGGGTTGTTGGCCAGGTCCCTCAGGGCGGGGGCCAAGTCCTCTTGGGTCACCAAAACTCGCGGAGGTCGCGGGGCTGCGGGGCTCTTCTGGGGAGGTGGTTGTGAGGTCTCCACCACCTGGCGTGAGGTCTCCATCTCGGCCTGGTTTTGGTCACCTCCTTTGGACCTTTCGGCAGCTGCGGAGGTCTATCCTTTGGTGGCTCGAGTGTTACCATTTTTGGATTCCGGAGGGGGTAACTTGTTGCAGATCGCCGAGGTGGAGGGAGATCGCCGGGATGGTGGTCGTCCAGCTTGGGTGGAGCTGTGCAAGTTTTCATCTAGCCTCGCGTGCGACAAATTATCCGGGGTCCGGTTTATTCGTGTACACGCGTGCGTTTGAAAACTTTTTTCGGGCAGAATTTGTAAATCCAAAAATCTGGATTTTTACCCGAAAATCTAGGTTTTTGTTTGAAGGAATGAATATGTGTATGTGTATCTTCAAGTGTTCTTGAGCTTTATCAAGAACACCTCCAAATCTTCAAATCTTCAAACAAACCCTAACTTTTTGTTCTTAATAAATTTTTATTTTTCAGATTCGGACCCTTCCTCTAGCGCCAAATTGTTAATAGAATTTTCTAATCGTTGTTCGTTATGTGGCTTTATATCGGATTAATTCTACCAAACAATAATCTCATGATTTTGTGTTCTTGGGGAGGGAGAGAGTGAATGGTTTAGATAGAGAAAGTAAAGCGTAGGAAATGTATTAATTATTGAATTGTTACAAGAGAGATCTTATTTATAGGTGTGCGAATGTGAGACGGCATCTTACGAGCCTATATGGCTTCCGGTGTTGACGAGGGTTCCTTACCCTCGTCTTGGTCTCTCACGCTGCTTCCTATGCTGTGCCTCGTCCTACTCCAATACCTTAAACTAGATGGGCCTCATTAAAAATCTCGACGTAAACCACCCTTATGGATAAACCGGACGGAGGGAAAAAGAGCGCACCATCGGGGTCCTAATGACTAACAGGCGAGCTCATGGGCGAGCTCCGAGGTGAGCTCATGGGCGAGCTCTGAGGTGAGCTCATGGGCGAGCTCTGATGTGAGCACTTGGGCGAACTCTGATGTGAGCACTTGGGCGAGCTCTGATGTGAGCACTTGGACGAGCTCTGACGCCTTGGTGCTCTCGGCGTTGTATAACAGGTGATGTCTCGAAGGTCGGCACCCTGGATGCTGGAGGTACGTTCGGTACCCTGGCGAGCTCATGGGCGACCTCCCAGGTATTGGGCCTCCTGATTCCCTAATTTACCTCGGGTAGCTCGCCCATCAACAACGTCATTTCGGCCAGTCCAATGAGCTACCGGTTCGGCCCGATTTTTACCGCTTTTGAGCACTTTTCAGACATTTTTGAAAATGCTCGGTCCAACGTACTAAAGCGTTTTGAAGAAGTGTCCGAGTAGCGGTCGGACCGGTCTGACTGGCCGGTCCGATCCGCTTTTTAAAACACAATTGAAATCAGGGAAATTTTTTTAATGCTTGGCATTTAATTTAAGGAAGGATTTCGTATTAGGATCAATTTAAGTTCTTAATTCTGAAGTGTCTCAAATCAAACTATGCATTTTAATTTTTTTTCTCAAATTAAGATTTAATTTTATTCTTTTTGTCTCAATTCAAGACCCAACTAATTTGTCTGTATTTCAATTTTACTTTTTAAGAAACTCAAAACTTAACAACTTTTCATTTTGAATCAAGATTTAAAATATAATTAATTAAATTAAAATTATATATTTTTTAATATTCATATTTAATGTAATTAATTTTTTTTATTTCACCGTTAGAAAAAATAATTGTTAAAAGCATGTCTAATGCGTACATCAAATTTTATTTATTTATTTTTAATTTGATATATTATATCTTAAAAATTAATTAAATACAAAAAAAATTATGTTGGAGAATCTTTTAAAAAGTTAATAAAAATAAATGGATCGGGCCTTGAATTGAGACAAAGATAATAAAATTAAGAAAAAATAAAAATATAAATCTTGATTTGAGACACTTTAAAATTGAAATCTTAAATTGAGACTTAACTTAAAATTTGAGCACGCGTGTGAAAATTTCCTTTAATTTAATTGTGAAAATTGGTGAAGTGAAATTATGAGAAGAGAATTGTTTGAAAACATTAATCCTGTATTTTATCTAGGAGTATGACTTGTGTGCATGTGAGTGCATAGTATGCACTCGCTATTTTACTATTTCACTTTTTTTATTTTCAATCGATCGCTTCCCAGACTCCGGCCGCCATTTCTGTTGCTTTTCCCTCCTTAGGTTTCTGGATAACCGCTGCAACCCGAAATTGTAAAGCCCAAGACAAAACCATTCCCAAACGACGCTCTTCCAGAGTCGCAAAAAATGTATCACCAACTCCCACCTTCATTCCCTCTTCACCTTCCACGCCTTCAGTTCCTCTGAAGAAGGTTCAATGTTTATTCGTATTCTGGTTTTATTTATTTGAATTGGTGTTCAGTGATTTTTTAGGATTTCTATGTTGGGTTTTGAGGGTTTGTGTTCACTGGCAATGCATTTCTTTTGTTTTAATTGTTGCTTTTATGTGATAGGTTTTGGTGCCAATTGGGTTTGGGACAGAAGAGATGGAAGCGGTGATAATGGTTGATGTTCTGCGCCGAGCGGGAGCCCACGTAACGGTGGCTTCGGTGGAGGAGGAGGAGCTGGAGGTGGAGGCTGCCGGAGGCACCAAGCTATGAGTAAAATATAATACCCCAAAGAATAAAATATAATACCTCAAGAATAAAATATAATACCCCAATAACATCTAATAAATACCCCAACAACAAATTTATTTTTTACCCTATGAGTAAAATATAATACCCCAAGAATAAAATATAATACCCCAATAACAACTAATAAATACCCCCACAACAAATTTTTTTCTTACCCTATGAGTAAAATATAATACCCCAAGAGTAAAATATAATACCCCAAGAATAAAATATAATACCCCAATAACAACTACTCCCTCCGTCCCAGAGGTGTTTTCACCCCTGGGATGACACAACTTTTAAGAAAAGTAGAGTGTTGTGTAAAGTTATATTATTATAATAATAAGATTAGTTGGATTGTGAGGATAAAGTTAAAGTAATAGTTTCCATTTATAGGGTGTGAAAACAATTGTGAGACGGACGAAAAAAGAAAGTGTGAAAATAATTATGGGACAGAGGGAGTAATAAATACCCCCACAACAAATTTCTTTCTTACCCTATGAGTAAAATATAATACCCCAAGAGTAAAATATAATACTTCAAGAATAAAATATAATACCCCAATAACAACTAATTTATGAAATGGAATACATGATTATTCATGAGTAACTTTTCGAAACACCAAGAGCCACGACAACTTTTAATTAAAAATAATTCAGCCAAACTTTGCTTTTGATAAAAAATATTAATTGTATAGTAAAATAACACTAATATTGTTTATCCTAAGAAATTCTCCTTACGAATTAATACCTGTTATATATATATTTAATTTACAATGACACATAAATACTTATTTTTTTCATTCATTATAATTAATTATATTAAAAATGTACATATATAGGTGTTGGCTCCACTTCCCATCGGATTCGCAGTGTTCATGGTTCACAAATAATACGAATTTTTCATAATTTTATGTATCTTTCTTGCACCAAGTTGTAAAATACAGTATTTGAAAACAACTCGTTAATTACTAGCAATTTTCTTGATTAATTACTCGCATGGAACAACTCATTGCTAACAACTAATAAAATATAAGCTGATAATGGAGGTGGATACCCCAAGAACAAATAATAATACCTTAAGAACAAATAATAATACCCGAAGACAAAATAATTAATACCCCAATTACCAAAAAAACACATAGTGCGGTGTGTAGTGTATGTTTCTGGAAATAGCAAATTACAATTAAAATTGAAGCAAAAATGCAAGTGCATAGTATGCACTTGCATGCACACAAGTTTTTGCGTTTATCTAGGGGTGAAGCGGATACCGAAAATACCTGTCTACCTTACTTACCATATTGAATAATAACGAATTTATTGAAAATTTCGGAACGATATCGATATAGAATTTTAAAATTTTCGATATAAATCCGTATACCAAATTTTTTTTGGTATGCCGATTATTTTCGATATATCGACTTATACTGAAAATTTTCAATACTTCGGTATAAAAGTTGGGTTTTTTTTTACTTTGTTGATCAACTTACAGATAGTGTATTAAGAGTGTTGTAGTTAAGGACTTAAGGGGTGTGAGAGCGTTGTTGTAATTGAATGCTGATTCCATTTTTAAGGGGGTGAAAGGTTTTTATGAATTTTTTTTTTTGTGTTATATATGAAAAATAAAAGTGTACAAGTTTCTTTGGAAGGAAGATAGTATTACATAAGGAAGTAGAGTTTGCGTAAACCCGTTGATAAGAGACCTATTATGTGGTGAATTTTACTTGCCAATAGCTGCTTTAAGTCCGAATAGAGGATTCTGATACCCTTTTTGAAGAATTATGCGTCATATGGTTATTATTCACTATGTCTTTAAACATTTTGCACACTTTCTCTTTGGTCCCGTTCCATAACACTTTGCATACCATATAAATGAAAATAATTACTTTAACTTTATTCTCATAATATTCACATATTAATACAAAATGTCATTACTTCTACACTCAATCCAACAAATTTCATTATTTTAATAATATATTTTTCATTGTAATAGCTCATATTTTTTAGTATAAATAATCTCAATGATTGAGTGAGTACATCGTGCACCACATGCACATGGGACTTACTCTATAAATTAAATAGTATAAATGATATTATTTATTATAATTACATGATTTGTATTTTCATTAAAAATATTATAAAATAATCTAAACAAATTTCAAAGTAGGGTGATTTACATATATGTTTTAAAAAATCACTATATTTACAAATAGGTGTTGTGCAGAAAAAAAAATCTTCTGTGCAGAAAAAAATATACTTCTATGCAAATATTATGAACTTATTTGTAAATATAGTAACTTTTTTATATCTATATATAAATCACCCTTCACACTAAACACCCCCCATTTATTCTCTAGAGGTGATCGATTTGGGCCGGGTCGATCTCACCAGGCCGTTTAAATGACATGGGTCGTATTGGGCCTTATTAGGATCCACGTGCTCGTATGCCTTGCACGTGCCCGTAGGATGTGTTTTATGTTTTACAAATCAATGAAATAGATTCTCTTCTTCCTTCTCACTCATCTCTTGCCCTTGTTTCTCTCTCAAGATACACACAAAATTTGAGCATCGACGGCCATGTCCACCGAATCAGCCTCTTCTATACCTAAAAACCAAGTAATACTGACAGTGGTTTCGTTTTCCGTTTCGTTGATTGATTGTTTTTTCTGTTGATTATCTGATCAAACAATTTTATATGCTTAATTAATCAGGTTGATTTACTCGACTTTATCGATTGGTCAAGTGTGGAATGTTTAAATCAAAGCAGTAGTCACTCTCTGCCGAATGCTGTCAAGCAGGTAAAGTGTTATCAAATTCACTGGTTGAATTTAGGGTCTGTTCGTTAAAGACTTTTTCTGCCCTTCCAAGTTAAAGGTTCAGGCTCTTATTGACCTAAGCATATGTTAATATGAAGACAAAATGTAATTGGGAGTTATTGTAGGGCTGCATTTTTTGTTGGGATGTTGGATTGGACGCCTTTATCCTAAACTGTTCAACCCTCGTCGATTGCTCAATTGGGGGAAAAATGAACCAAGGGATGCTCATGATGTATTTATTAAAAAATCTCTTGTGGACATGGTGTGATCTCGGTGAATGAAGACTTGTTGCCCTACAACTTAGAGAATATCTAGTATTAAGTAAAACTGATTGGATGTGGATTTGGTGCTAGAAATTTCTCGTAAGATTTGCATGCGGGTGAAATCTATAGTTAAATTGCATTAGGATTATACGGATGTGGATGATGGTCTTAAGATATGTTGTAAAAAACTAGGAATGAGAAGGTTGCTTAGCTATGAGGTACGTACATGCGAGGTTTGGGGGTTAACTTATGTGTCAACTGTCAAGAAATTTTGTAAGCACCACTTTTTGGTATTGGAACTAAACTTCTAGTGTGAGGAGAAGATGATGTAAGAGGGTAGTAAAAATGTAAAATACATAATTATAAATGAATTCATTACGCAAACTTTGTTATCCTTGGAGAACTGTTGAACTATCTATTCTTCAGATCTGTATGTGTATTGAGGCACTGAAAGAGGAAACTCAAAGATTCTTGTTTGCTCGTTATAAAACTAAACTTGATGTCTGAGTCGTCATCTTGACGGATTGTAAGTTGTAGCATTGTATTGTAATTCCTCCTTTTCAAACTGGATATTTATTATTTTTGTCTTTTTGACCACTTAGCGTGTCGCTAGTTTCCCAAATTGAAAGTGTCCACCTGTTCCCTTTTGAGATTCCTTCTTCATACGCAGTGAGAGAATTGTTGGAAAGTAGTTTATATATTGTCATTAATTGAGCCTCCTCTCCCAGCTTTCCCTTAGATCTGCTCAACTTTCACTGAAATCAACATTGGAGAAGTTATTCTTGATACATTGATTGAAATTACTATTACCGATGTTGCCAACAATGATCACAAGCCTGTCTGAACACCACCTGTTTGGTGGTCTTTTATCCAGTTTCAAATGCTTCTTATTGTATGTCTATTGACTTGCTCCAGTTTTCATCTTTCCTTTTGTTTTATGTATAGTCTTTTTGTTTTCAATTGTCTTTTCTCTTATTTCAAGATCCTTTATGTGTGTGTGTGTGTATGTGGACCTGTGTATGTGAAAAAAAATTCTCAGACAAGCATTGGCTTTAGAGCACTTTAAACCATCACCTCTTTGTTTTCCTTATTCTGTGCTGGCACCTTGTATATGCATCTTTAGTGGCTTATGGGTGGTGTGGTTGTGGTTATCAGGATTTTGGTTTGACGGGGTTTAGAATATGATGCTGTTGGCTTGGTATTATACATGGTGTACTCTGGATTGTAAATGATTTAACTTGTTTTGAAATCAGGGGTACAGGGAAGATGATGGTTTGAATTTGGAAAGTGATGCAGATGAGCAGCTGTTGATTTATATTCCTTTTAATCAAGTTATTAAACTGCATTCCATTGTTATTACAGGGCCAGAGGAGGAAGGTAACTAACTATTTCTATCTTGTAAAAATCTCATGTTTTGCAGCATTTACGTCACAATGTGTGCTAGTTCTATGTTTAGTTGTTTGTATAGCTAAGCTTCTAATTATGCTTTAATTTTTTTTTAGAATCTTGTGAACTAAATTGGGATACATTCATGTCGCTGTGATGGTTAATTGCCTACTCCGTTGACACCTTTTATCTCCCTTTTCCATCTATTCATTTTTCCTGTCTCGTAGTACTGGAAGCAGCATAGGAGTGTGAGTAACATTATTGGGACTTGGATTCTAATAAACTCATGAGTTGCTATGTTTAATAAACAGACAGGATAGCATGTGCTTCAGTGCAAGCATCAACATAATTGACATGGATAAAGACTGTAAATTTAAAAAAAAAAAAAAATTGACATTGGGTAAATATTCATGCATGGAAGGCATTACTCAGGGGGAGCTGGGTTGGATGATTTTAGGGAGACGAATGTGAATCTGGATTTATCTTTCATGTGCACCAAAGATAAACTTTTTTATTCACGATAATGTTGGATCTTTATACAACTTCTCTTTTTATCTATGATAAACTGAATCATTCAGTTTCATCCAGTCTTGTGATTTTTCAAATTTCCAGGTCCAAGAACTGTGAAGCTTTTTGCCAACAAGGAGCACATGGGTTTCAGGTGATATCTGGATATCAGATTTTACGTTAACTAATTTTTTAATAGCTATTTTTAAACTCCTTCTGATTGTAATAATTTCATAGCAATGTCAATGATTACCCCCCAAGTGACACTGCTGTTCTATCAGAAGATAACCTGAAGGTAAACTCCAGTGCTTCTTGGTTGCCATCTTACCATGAGATAATCTTTGTCTTGTTGCTTGTGGATGAAAATCTTGTACCTTGAAGTATGATGTTGGAAATGCAAAAACTTTTTGCAGGGTAAACCTGTCGTTGTGAAATATGTCAAGTTTCAGAATGTTCGCAGGTGCGATTCCTCTCTTTATGCCGTTATGCTCGTAAAAAGAATGTATTGAAATACGAGAGTAATCTCACTTATTGTTCTGAATCAGCTTGACAATTTTCATCGAGGATAATCAAGGTGGTTCTGAAATTACAAAAGTTCAAAAGATTGCGCTCTATGGAACGACGTAAGTTCTTCATTGCTTTTCTCTTTCTGAATAAAATTAACTATACAGAATTTTTTCAACTCAATTTGCTTAATCGTGATTATTAGAAACTCCATGCCGTGTCCTTTTGAGCTTGAGCTAAAGCTCAGAAACCCAATCTAGAACTATAAGATAATTGACCTTACTCAAGGAAACTTAGACTCTACATGGAATCTACATTACTCTTGTAAATGTGCAGCCTTTTGCATGATGGGGCGTAAAGTTAGTCGTGCTTGTTCCTAGACGAGTCCGTTCATTTAGATCAAGAATTTAGTAACTAAAATTTAAATATGTTCATCTTTGAGGCTTCCATAAACATATGATACTATATATCACAAATGTGTGTGCGCTCTGAGTTAAATGATTTTCCCTGACACGTGTTTCGCCGTTTGGATGGCACAGGGTTGAGACGACGGATATGAAAGGTCTAAAGAAGATCGAGGATCACTAGTCTACCTCAAATGAGCCATATCATGAAGATTTTTATTTTTCGCGAAAGCTTATTCAGTATCTTCTTGTGGATCGAGAGAAAGGAAGTTGGTGAAATTCCTTTTTCCTGATGTAGACTTTTAGACTCAAACTTCTTAGAAAAACCTGTGTGGTCATCATCATAACCATTCCAAGGGGCCCCCCCCCCCCTCCTATTTCCAACTTCTATCAAACTGATGAAGTGCTTTAAAATTTGAAAGAGAAAATTGGTCATTTTGAAGTATATTATAGTGACAAAAACTTGTATCGAACTATTTCATAACTGAATCATGTTTTTAAGTTAAATGGAGTTTGGTCTCATATTTGAGACTGTTTTACACAAGTCGCCCTTTATTTTAGTTGTACTCAGTGATTTTATTTAGGGATGGCAATTTGGTCTGCTCCGATCTGAACCTGCACAGTATGGATCGCCAGATCGCGGGGCGGTGCGGGTATGGATATCATTATCGCCCTGTCCCAATCTGTCCTGCTCCATTTTGATCCGTTTATATTATTAAAAATTGAATATATATGATATTTATTAAAAAAATATTATTATTTATTAGTATATTAGTATAAATAAGAATAAATTAATTTAATAAATATATTTTAGATCAATATATACTAATAAAACATAATATGAAATATATATTATGATGTTTTAACTATAAATTTTAATTGATATCAATATATTTAAAGATAAAAATGAATTTGTATATTATATTTTTAATATCATAATTTTTTTTTTTAATTAAGATCTTAAATTTACTTTAAATATGTAAGAATATATTATATATTATAAAATTTTAATTTAGAATAGATCGATCTGCTCCGCTTTGTGATCCATAATGAAGATCGATCCGACCTGACCCGCATATAGAATGGAGCGGATTTGGATCTTTTAGTATCCGCTCCGACCTGTTCCATTTTCCATCCCTAATTTTATTCAATTCAATGATTGATCCCTTTAAAAAACATTGCAAAAATTTTAATAGGGTTCGAAGAATAATTAAAAGAAGTATTCGTAAGTTATATAACAATCTTTAATAATTGCTTTTTTTTTCATTCTAACACTTAAATAACTGAAGGATACATTATGCATAGAACTCCTTCAGTTTCAGATTTATCTTTATATTTATGTTTTGCACGCATGTTAATAAAAAAAGTTATAAACTTTTTTAACCAATCTAAATAAATTGTTATACTTTTTAGTGTATTAAGTGGGCATAATATGAATATTATATTGAATTTTATGTGTTAATATAAAATTGGGATAGATCAAAATTAATAATGCGAAAATAGTTACGAAATAAAGAAAATATGTTTTTGTAAGCTTGGTGCATGTGTACCATACAACTCACTGTATATTTTAATATTAGTGATTTTTGCTAAAAAAAAATGAATATTATTGTTTTCACTGAAAATGCAATACTTAGCTATGTTTTTAATTTTTTAAATAATTGATATTATTTAAATATGAATTTGAATTGGTGCATATAAAACTAATACTTTTACAGCACATTTGTAAGAAAATGTCAAACTCAAGGGGAATTTCTGTAGTAAGATTCTTTCTAACATATGAATTTTGATTGTTTTTGTAGTTTACAAAAATATGCCTTCTTTGTATGGATAGATTCTTTCAAACAAATAGAATTTTGAAACTTTTGTAGTTTACTCAAATTTGTCTTTTATAATATTCAATACACTACAAATTTAAGTTGGAATTGAAAGGGACATACACAAAATTTATGTTATAATATTTTTACTTAATTTTATGATACTCAATTTTAAAAATGTTATAAATTTTTTGCAAAAAATACCATGTCTCATATGTGAGAACTCTCGTGGAAACTTGGTTGAAGCTAGTCAAATATTATCTCATTAATATTTACCATGATAATAGTGTTCTAAATCACCACTCTCAATTTATCCTTAATTTCCACTGGAAAAAATCAAAATATATAGAATGGTGTTTCTACATTTGAGGAAAACGTCAACAAAATAAAATAGATCAAGTAAAATAAAAATATATAAATTAACATAAAAATTTCTATCAACAAATTTCAAAGTATGATATTTATACCACAAATATACTTACTGATAAAATTAATTGTATTCATTGATATTATACATATTTTACTTGTGATAGCAGTAAATACACCTTGTATTATAAATTTAATATTATGAACAAGTTTTACAAAAAAACCACTCATAAAATAACTGACGATCACATCACACGATTAGAAGTTTCTACTCATTGTTAAAGAAAGCAGCACATGTAGTATAAATCATAAGATATTTTCATGCTCACAAGAGAGAGTAGAGTAGCATTGCTCGAATATCTTTTTCCATGACTACAAAGGAAGATACAAAAGACTTGTTAGAGCTTACTTGGAATTATTTATGAGATAATTATACTATATATATATATATATGCCCTTTTACTTACAATCCCTTCTATTATACACATTTTACTTCTTATACAGTAAATACATCTTGTGTTATAAATTTCATACTATGAACAAATTTCACGGGAGTACTACTCATAAAGTTACTGATTTTCACACGTATAGAAGGTTGTAAAAAAAAAAATCCATAGTTAAAAAAAAAAAAAAAAAAGAGGCACATATAGTTTAAACTCGTAACACATTTTCATGCTCACAAGAGAGAGTATAGCAGGATTACATGAATACATTCTTCCATGACAACAAAGGAAGCTACAAATGACTTGTTTAGAGCTTAATTGGAATTATTTATGAGATAATTATACTATATATTCATACCCTTTTAATTACAATTCCTTCTATTATCCTAGGGGCAGGTGGTTGGGGCTCTATTGCAATTGGTCTTGCATCATGATGCACTGTTCACTTCTTAAGAATCCCTCCGTCCCAATTTCCAAGATAATTTTCACATTTTATATTTTGAAATATTTTAATTCTTTTTTTACACTTCAAAAAAAAAATTATATTCACAAAAATTTATAAAATACATTTTTTATATTTTATTATTTAATATCGCACTCACATATTTTACTTTTACTTAAACTGTGTGTCATATTTCTTATGAAAATTTTAGTTGGGATTTGAGGAAATAAATGTTAGTGATTTACCAAAAAAATTACGTAATTTAAAATTTAGTCAATTTTAACCTTTTATCAATTAAGAAGTTAAAAGAAATTATGGCTTAGATATGAGAGATGAATCCAGAAAGTCTTAATTAATTAAAGAATTTTAAGATTTTTGAATGGATAAACTGCGAAGAGAAGGAATGGAAATAGCTTAATAAATGTTTCTATGTCTTTGCAATGATATTAAGGAGGAGAAAAAAAAAATCTCTTCATTTCAAAATTTCATCTTATTTAAAAATTCAAACTAAAAAAAATATTTTTATTTTAAAAAATGAGGGGCATGAAGAAATACAAAGAAGTCAAATTAATTTGTTTTTTTTTTTAATTTAGTAATGAACCAAACATACTTTTGCCAAGTTTCCCTCCTCAGTTATTCAGTAGCCGGCCAACGACGTCAAATTCATTCCAACACAAAATACGCTCTAATTTCCACTTTCAAAAACCCATGCCATTTGCCCCTCTCTCTCTCTCCATTCCAAACAGAAATTAACTAATGGAGCTACCCTCAAATCTCCGACCCGACGAATCGAGCCCCGACTGGTTGAACAAAGGCGACAACGCCTGGCAGCTCATCGCCGCCACTCTGGTGGCGCTGCAGTCGATTCCGGGGCTGGTGATTCTCTACGGCGGAATGGCGAAGAGGAAATGGGCCATCAATTCCTCTCTCATGGCGATCTACGCATTCGCAGCAACCTTAATCTGTTGGTTAGGATGGGGCTACCAGATGTCCTTCGGCGATAAATTGGTCGAGTTTTGGGGGAAACCGGCGATGGCGCTGGACGACGCCTTCCTGCTGGGACCGGCGTTCCTTGGAAACTTTCCGGCGGCCACGATGGTGTGGTTCCAGTTTGGATTCGCGGCGATTACACCGATTCTGATCGGCGGCGCGCTGCTGGGGCGGATGAATTTCGCGGCGTGGATGGCGTTCGTGCCGCTGTGGCACACGTTTTCGTACACCGTGGGTGCGTTTAGCGTGTGGAGTCCGAATGGATGGCTGGCCAAAATGGGAGTGATTGATTTCGCGGGAGGCTTTGTCATTCATCTCTCTTCTGGTGTTGCTGCTTTCACCGCTGCTTATTGGGTAAGTAAAAAGTGTGTTCTAAAATTTTAAAATTTTGACAAATAGTTTTGAAATTTTGTATTATGTTAAATTAGAGTTTAAATAATTATAAATGTTATATTATTATATTGAATGGGATGAGAGCAAAGTAGAAAGAGAAAATGAGTGAATAGTAATAAAGTTGATTATATTGAATTTTGTGAAAAGTAATAATGTGTATATAGGTAATTTTAAATATAGTAATAAGACTTTTGTGCATTGTGAAATTCAAGTGCATTTTTAAAAAGTTACCTAAAATATTACTGAAAAGTCACAAATATTATTACTAAAAAATGTGTATTTTTAGAAATACAATTTTAGTAATAAATAATGTATTTTTTTAAAAAAATACACTTGAATATGACGGTGCACCTGATATATACAAAATTAAGGCTTTTAAGTATGGATTAAGTAGGAGATTAAAAAATTTTAACTTTTAAACCCCAAACTTGTATGAAGTGTGGATTGCAAAAACAAACATACACTTCATGTTTTAGCATATGACTACGTATCACGGCTTAGGTCGAATAATTTAAAAAAAAATTATAAAATGATTCAAACAAAACATAAATAAAAAATTAATTTTGTGCAAAAAAAATTCTACATCTATGTAAATATCTTGAATTAATTTGTAAATATAGTTGCTTTAAATTGAAATGAATAATATAATCAAACATTAGCATTCATGCATATTGATGTAGGTTGGACCTAGAAGCAACAACGATAGGAAAAGATTTCCACCAAACAACGTAGTGATGATGCTGGCCGGCGCAGGATAGGTTGGACAGGATTCAATGGCGGAGCACCTTATGCTGCCAGTACAGTCGCCTCGTTGGCGGTGATCAACACCCACGCCTGCGCGGCGACGAGCCTGCTGACGTGGCTAGTATTGGACATGTATGTGTGTGGGAAGCCTTCCGCAGTTGGAGTTGTGAATAACTGGCCTTGTTTGCATCACACCGGCTGCAGGTATACTCAATCCCACCTTATATACGCTCAATCCCACCTTATACATAAATAAAAAATAAGCGATACAACGTGATTTACTAGTGTTGTGTTAGCAATATCCAAAGGCAGAAGAGAGGATCCATATTATATACTGATTAGATCGAAATATAGATATATAATAGAATGACATATATCAAATAATATGACTATTTATAAACCCTTAGCATATAGACTTAGGGATGTTAATGGGGTAGGGATTACCATCCCGTCCCGCAAATTTCACGGAGAATAAATTGTTCTCATCCCCATAGGGATTTCTCGTTCCCCCAATTTTTTATTTTTTAAAATTATCATTGTTTTAGTAATCATTATTAACAAACATGAGCATGGAAATATAATTAGATGCATAATATTTTTTAGAGAAAATGTTTAAACTCTAAAATACATTTTTAAATGCAAATTTAAAATATGTTAAGTACAAATTCAAAACCCAAAAAATATGTTAATTACATTGATTTATTTACTTTTATTTTATATATTTATATACAATATATATATTCATGTATCAAGTCTAAATAGATTGGACCTCAAAACATAACCTACGTGCACAGATCAGTTCTGTTCGGTACTTGGGTTGAAGGAGTCCTAACATTTTTTCATTCTCTATTTTCCAAAATCATGTTATATATCTCTTGTTCCAACAATAGTCTAATGTAATCTCAATGGTGCTAATACATGTTCCGACTTCCGAGGGATCGATGGTAATTATCTTAATAAATAAAATGAAATATTTGAAAAAATTAAAGTTTTTTGTCCTTCTAATTTTGTTGGCTATGCTTTATTCCTGTTAATTAATTTGAACTTTTTTTTTAAGATCAGTAACTTTCAAAATATTTACTTTTTAGTCTTAAAACCAGCTACTATGAGTTACTGATCATCCACTTTCTATTGACACGGCGCGCCACACGTATCTTTTTTTTTTCTTCAGACTGTCACTTGAAAGATAACCAACAGTTGTCAGTTTGAAGACTAAAAAGTAATTTTTTTTTAAGTTATTGGACTAAAAATAAAAATTCAACGTTAACAGGACTAAAAACAAAGTCAAATAATATTAAAAAAAATAAAAATATTATATTTTCACAAAAATTTAATATCCAATATGTCTTGTCAATCATGTGTCTAAATCTTGCAAAACACTTTTTTTTTATCAGTAAAGATAAATGTTATTCATACCAACAACAGTATACAAAAGTACGAGAAATACCTTAAAAACTGCATTACAACGATTCCTTTAAAAAAATTAGAGAAATTCCACACTTCACTTATGCCTAAAACACATTTTTGCATTTTGAAACCAATCATGAAGATTATGATCTACCCTTTCATTCTCTTTGCAAGCGATTCAACTCAACTTCGAGTTTTCACTTCATCCACTACTTTTTAACAATATTATACTCCTCAAAGATCTTAGAGCTAGTTACTACATTTCTAAATACCCCAAATAGTACACTCTCATATACACACGGCGACTTGTTTTCCCCTACTTCCCCTTAAGAAGCCTACTAAAATGTAGTAGGTTCAACAAAGGGTTCGAGGATAACACCGAACTAATACCCCACCAATTGAAATTAAACAGTCATCCATATTGAATAGGAGATCTTACATTCAAAGAATAAATACTTGATTGTCTCAGATTTATCGCTACAAAAAAAACACAGTTATTTGAGGCAATAACTCCTTTTCTTCTCATTTTCTTCTTTGTTGGTAACCTCCTCCTTAATTAGGACCCTCCATGCATGAATACATATTTGTGCAAAACATTAATTCTTGAGATGAATTGTTCGACTCGAAATGAAACTAATAGACATTGGGAGTTTCTCAGATTAAATGGTCAATTTTAAATTAAATCCCAAGTCATATAAAGAACTTTTTAAAAAGCATTTAGTGTCTGTTTTAAAATTTTAAAAGGCAATTTCTAGAATCATTTATTTTTAAAACCCATGAGATATAACTTTAAAATAAGTGATTCTAAAATCTGTGTGTGGATTCTATTTTTGTTCCATCTCTTATTCCAAATAAATAAATGAACATAAAAGTATCAAAATTCTAAAATTCCAGAATGCAGGAGTAGTGCAATGCTGGGCAGCCATGTTGATGGGCTTAATCTCCGGAAGCATACCCTGGTACACACTCACCATTCTCAACAACAACATCGCTCCCCTACGCCACGTGGACGACACTTTCGCCATCTTCCACACTCACGCCGTCGCCGGAACCCTAGGCGGCATCCTCCCCGGAATATTCGCCGTCCCCAAGCTCAGCCGCCTCTTCTACGACGTGCCTGACTGGGACAAGTACATCGGCCTTGTTTACGCCCTCCGTGAGGGCCGGGTGCGGGCCGGGCTTCGACAACTTGCGGTTCAAGTCATGGGAATTCTTTTCATAGTGTGTTTGAACATGGTGTCTACAAGCCTCATTTGTGTGTTCATCAAGATGTTGGTCCCACTTAGGTTAAGTGAGGAAGAATTGAGAGGTGGAGATGATGAGGTGCATGGAGAGGTGGCGTATGCATTGCATGACAATGATGATGATGATGATGGTGGTGGTGATACAAGGTTTGTGAAAGACAATTCAATGTATGATATTGATGATTATCCTTCGGTTGTATCTAAAACTAGTAGTTATGAAATGTATGGGATATGATTTTCTTTTTTAATGTTTTATCTTGTCTTATGTTTTTTTAAGTACACCGAGTGTGTTTTTCTTTTTTGAAAAAGAAAAAATCAATCACAATTACTTTAAAGATAATGAAATGTTAGATTAAATGTGAAACTGAGAGCAAAAGAATTTTATGCGAGACTGTTGTATAGTATGAGATCGATATAATAAAATATGACATGAATGTTTATAAAGAAAAGTAATAAATCACTTGAATAAAAATATTACTCCCTTCATTTTGGTATAAGTTGTTCGTTACTTTTGGCACACGAATTAAGATAAAATTAAAAAAATATAAGTGGTGTAATAGAAAAAATGAAAAAGTACATGTGATTTGATAGAAAAAGTGAATTTTTTTTAGAAATAGTATAAAAAGTAATAAAAATAATAGTTAAAAAGTGAATAGTAGTTTTCAAAAAATGTAAAAAGCAAATGCGAAACATATGGTTGCTGGGACGGACAAAAATAACAAAATGAGCAACATATAGTGGGACGGAGGGAGTATCACTTTTTGTTAAGATTTTATCACTTTTTAAAAATGATAACTTTTTAATTAATAGGTAGCATATTTTGAGTTAAAATTAGATCAAATGGTGTTGATCTCATATTATAAGACGATTTCACATAAAACTTATTTTAGGGGTTATTTGGTTCACTGGATTTGATTGATTAATTGAGAATTGATTAAACAGGATTGTACTGTTAGGATTGAACTAGACATGACTATTTAATTTTGAGTTTCTTTTAGGATTGTAAAATATGTCTCAATTGTATAATAAAAAAAAATATTATATTTGGATTTAGAAATTGAGTAAAATTATTATGCAAATTCCAAATTTTACCCTCACCAAACTTTAGAATTATGCATATACGGGTTATTGATGTTATATGTACATATATATTATATAATTATTAAGTATATATAAAGTATTACTATTTAAAAATAAATATTCCCTTCTGCTCCAAAACTATTTTCACATTTTTCTTATTTGAACGTTCTAATTCTAATTTCATACACCCAAAAAGAAAATTTTTTACACTTATAAAAGTCAATAAATTACATTTTTTTTATTTTATTATTCGCGTGCTCATGACTACTATGAAAATAGTCTTGGGACGGAGTGAGTAATTTTTTAAATATTAATATTTCATATGTATAACTATGACCCTCAAAGATTTAAGTGAACTCAAAATTCATGTAAGAGATGTTCTTTTAATTTAAAAGATCATATATAATCTTGTATTAGTCTTATATTTATCAGGTGCACCGTGTAACTCAAATATATTTTTTAAAAGTTACTACATTATTTATCTTTGAAAAATCATACATGTTATTAATGAAAAATATATTTCAAAATAGACTTTTCAGTAATAGTACGTATAACGTTTCAAAAGTATTTTGTATAACTTTTTAAAAATACATTTAAATTGTACGTTGAACAAAGAACTTACTGATATATCTTCAAAATATGAGCAAATGGAGTATCTTAGCGAATGCCGATTGATGAAGCAAAATGTTGATTGAAATTCATTTATATATAAACAAGTTTGAAGGATATGTGTTATTTTTATTAAATACTATTAATTTTGGAGGTTATAAAATTATTTTTATTAAAAAGTATGAATCGAAAAGTATGTGTTATTTAAAAGTATTAATTTTCAAGAATACAAAATTATTTACTAAATAAAATAAGTTAAAAAGTAGCATTGTCTATAAAAAAGTATGAATTATTTCACTAGCAGGTATTAATTCTATGAAAAACATTGGAAACTAATTTCACCAAAACAAAAACCAGGTGTTTGATTGGACAACGAAATTTATTTATTCTCTCTTCTTTCTTAATTTTTTTTTCCTCTTCTTTTTTCAATTTTACACACACACAACAAAAGGGGTATTATTGCACTTTAAAATTCATAAATAATTGGCCATGAATATTTTTCCCCCATTTTTAATTACTTCACCCCCTTTTTCATTTCACCATACAAAATTTTCAGTTCACCCCCTTTAATTTTCTAAAAAAAAAACCCAAAAATTATGAATAGAATTTTTATATGAAGAACATGAGGGTGAATTGATCCATTTGTAAATTAAGAAAACATAACAAAAAAGTATTTTGATCTTTAAAATATATCTTGGAATGGAAAAATTAAGTGTAGAGGTGAAGTAATTAAAAATGGGGGAGAATATTCGTGTCCTAAATAATTACTTATGGGCTTGGTCCAAAGTTTTCTTGAAAGCCCATGCTTATATAAAAAGCCCAAGTCCTCCGTCCAAACAAATCTCAAAATATTTGCTCAACAAAGCCCTAATTGTGGAAAGAATCGACCACGAACTCTGCGCGAGCTTGTAGGTCTCTCTCTCTGCTAATTCTGTGTTCTGTTTTGGTATATTGTGCACGACTTTAAGAGCATTAGTGAATTCAAAATCCACATGCATGAGCTGTTAATTTACTCTTCTACAAGCTAGAGGTGAAACATGAAAACCTAATTTGTTATGTGTTTTCTTATGTAGATAAGTTAAAATTCAATAATTGTTATTACTATTTTGTTTAACCTCTATCCCCTGCAATTGTTCTGAAGTTTAGCATAGGAATAATGTCGATGAATTTTGTTATTTAGGTAGGAGGATGAAGATGTGATCTGCATCTCGTAATTTGAATGCAGCTCCATGTTTTACATTTTCGATGGAAGATTTTTTCCTTAGGCCTTGGTAGGTTAAATACAAAAACTTCTGTGAACTAGGTCCTCGAAGTTTTGCGATGAACTTGACAAAAACATTTTAGCTTTTTTGAGAAGAATAATCCTTAAATTCACTCATTTTAATAATGTCATACTTCATAGAAGATTGCAAACAGTTTTATAAAAGATGGGTTTTTCTCTTTGTTGATCAACTTACAAATGGTGTATTAAGGGTGTGGTATTTAAGGACTTAAGGGGTGTGAGAGCTTGATGTAGTTGTTGTAATTGAATATTGGTTCTATTTTTGAGGGGGTAAAAGGTTTTATGAAATATTTTTTGTGTTATATATGAAAATAAAAGTATGCAAGTTTCTATGGGAAGAAAGTAGTATTTACTTTACGAAGTAGAGTTCACGTGAACCCATTGATAAGAGACCTATTCTATGGTGAATTTTACTTATCAATAGCTGCTTTAAGTCCGAATAGAGGATTCCGATACCCTCTTTGAAGATTTCGTGCCACATGGTTATTACTATTCTTTATATCATGGAGTGATAAATGCCCTTGAAGGTCATGTGTTTCTGCACATAGGGGTAGGCATTATCTAGTTAAATAAGAGTATGAAGATCATAAAGTTTTCTTGATGATGCAGAAGGCACATATAAGATGGAAGATCAACTTCCAAATGACGTCTCGCCCTCACCACGTGTTACAGCCACCATTCGTCTGGGATCAGAGACATACAGTGTTGATGCAAGCAAGGGTCTTATCTCCGAGCAATTAGTCTCAGTGAAAGAACAGAGCATGAGCATCCTCAAGGACTTCATCACTAAGCATAATATTCCGAATGATGTTCCTGATGAACCAGAAGAAATCTCGTCGGAAGACGAAGATTTACCATCTTCAAAGCCTCCGGTGAAGAAGTCGAAGAAGCAGACAATAGCATGTTAGTGTTTTCACTGTTCTTTTAGCTGCACGCTTATTTTGATTGCATGGACTTGACGAATAGAGCTCGACTTGTTGTAGAAATGTTTTTATGCCCGATATCCAAGAGGGTTGTGCGTTTCGCAGGATAAAGTATATCTGTGATTAGTAATCCAAATGTTGTAGACAAATCTGAGAAGGTAATTTGATATGTTCAAGATTGTTAATTTCAAATCAAGATTTTCACAAAAAATGTGATTTATACCCGTCACAGAGAACCGGCAAGTTTTTTTCATGTGATGATTATTTTGAGTTGTAATTTGCAATTTTTGTATTTTATATTTTAAAATATCTAAACATAATTTTTTTTTAAAAAATTGATATTATGTTTGTTTAAATTAACTTTCTAATTATATACTTTACTTGAATTAATAAAGAAATACATATTTATTTCTGACGATATTTAGCAATTAATCAGCAGAAAACATTGGAATCGAAACCTTCATTTGGTTTCCATTCAAAAAAATTGAAACCTACATATTACATCTTCTTCCATTAAAATTAATAGGCATTTTTTTTTAATGATATCATCACTTTTATAATTAATTATTTTATTTATAAATAGACTTCAAGATACATTCATAATATTTTACATTTTTTTTTTTTAACATTTGCAAATACAATAGTGCACATATTTAAGTATATGGAGGGAGTATTTTACTGAATCTTTCAGTTTTAGTATTTGCATCATCATTCCGTACTACTTTTAAAAAATAAAATTTCAGAAATTACCAAGTTCAGCAGAATAAGGCGCCTAATAGAAATACAATTTGGATGCCCAAAAGTACAGATTATTTTTCTGTCAGAAATTCGACAATCTCTACTATCCAGAATACAATTTTGACAAAAGAAAAAAAAAATGAAAGTTGAATTCCAATACAAAAGAATACTACACTGAAGTAACTTGACTCTTGTCAAGATCTAAATAAACAAATCCCCATTACTTCCCAGTACCTGAGGAGGATCCAGATCCAGAGGCCCCGCGAATTCGTTTCTGAAGATGTTCCAAGCTCGCCACTCGCTGCATCGACACACTCCGTCCCATCTTGTTCGCGACACCTCCTGCATTCGGTTGCACATTCTCGACTGGAGGAATATCCATTTGAATTCTGTGGTCTTGTGGTTGACTAGTAGATGGGGTGCGGTAGTAATGCTTTGGATCATCTTGCCCTGCTACAGCGGCATCTGCGGATGAGGAGTCGGGACTGCTTATAAACGAGGGCATGCCCATTGTCGATATTTCGGACATTGCTTGGATTAATGGGTTCAAACCTGTAACTCTCTTCACTGTTTCTTCAGCCATTTTCACCTGGGTAATTAAATAACACAAATATTCATCTTTGACTCGGCAATACCAGAAAATGACTCAGAATATTGAATTGAGGACAGAGAGCACTTCCTGTGACTGATTCTTGCATATTGATTAAAGATATATTTATAAAATAGACAAATGAATCCACCATAAGGCAGTTCCCATTACCTATATGATAGGCTCATATGGTATTTCTGGTTTTTTATTTATATACATTTGTAGTCCCATAAAGTATAATTTCAAATGTAAACACTCGAAATTGTTATAAAATTCACACTCGACGAACATTCTCCAATAGCGCACACATCAAATCACCAAAAGTTAATGTTTTAGATTTGACTTTCGTTTATGTAACATGAGGAAATTTTAAAACAGAATCAGCAGCTAAGGAATATTAAATTTGGGAATATTGATCTTCTAAGGCAAGCAATAATGCTTCCATAACTGTTATGGTTGAAGTTACCTTTGCTCTCAATGTCTCAACATCAGCTTTCAGAACTCTATTGTCAACAGCTGATTCATTGTACTTCTGGCTTATGTCTGTAAGGCGCTTGAGTAAAGAAGAGTTCTCGACTCTTAATTGCGAAACCTGAAAGGAAGTACAATTGATAAATAACGTGACTATTACTAGAAGATAACTGGAAATACATACAATCACAGTTGAGTACATACCTGAGTTTCGAGCTCAGTTAAGTGAGCCTGCTTTCTTCTTCTTGAGCGTCGAGCTGATTCTCTGTTGGAAAGCATTCTGGAAAATAGTGAACAAATTAAAAACTAAGACAAAAAATTTATAGGCACCAGCTGCAATTTTGACTCAATTTTGACCAAGTTTGACTCATTATAGAAAAACTGAATACTCCCTCTATCCTAGGGGAATTTGCACCCCTAGAATTTCACGTGATTTAAGAAAAAAAGTTTTTTAAACAAAATTGTGCGCACAAATTAATGTTTCTTTTTATAGAAGTGTACAAATTGGTGTGAGATGTTCAAATAAAAAGAATGTGCAAATTCCCCTAGATCGGAAGGAGTATATATTAAGGGTGTGTTTTGTTTATTGGATAAAACAATCTATCCCGTCAAAATATGCATATTTTGGCGGGATAGATTATTTTATTTATCAAACAAAACACACCCTAAGAGCATTAGTTTGTAGGCTGAAGGTATTACTAGTACTTTTCAGTATAAAACTAATATCTTGCACATATGAATTAATACACTCCATCACACGATGTGTTACTCAAACTAAAAGCATAGCCAAAGAAATCGGCAGAAAAGCAACCCCAATCCTTAACTAAATCTAACAGGGAGCAACTTGTAAATTCCATCAGATTTCACATGATCAACAGACTACTATCAAAAACGTTATTTTGCCAAAAAGGAGATTCAGATGAATACCTTCTCATGCGTTTAGCATCTGAGGGGTCCATGTTTTGAGTTGCTTCATTTTCTCCCTCAATTTCATCATCATATGATTGCTCCCCTGATGATCCGCTTGTTGTTGACTTGACCGGAGCTCCAATTTTCTTAGCTATAGCAGGGAGTGGAGGTACACCAACTGGTCCACCACCATCCCTATTTGGCAGCTTCGATGAATCACGTCCACTTCCTAAAGAAGTAAGAAAAATATAAACAATGAGAATCATGTACAAGGTCAAATAATCAATGATACATGTTCTTCAGGATTATCAACTAATGTACATCGATCTTGTTGATAAGAAACAGATATTTAATTCATTAAATAAATCAGTACAAAGGGAGTAGGGATCCTTAACGTACTAACAAGAAGATCTAGATAAGACTACTTGAACCTCAAATAATATGTACATTGCCTTTGTTCAGTTCTTGGGACCTCTTACACTTCTGCGATCTCATTTTTTGAAACGTCCCAAACTTTTTCTTCCTAAAACATAGTATAATATTCTCAATAATGAATAATCGGCAGCAAGAAACAGATATAGATTATTTGAAGCTCCCTACATATTTTAACAGCAAGCCAGCGACTATAAGAAAAGCAATAGAAATACTGCATGACCAGCATAGAAGAATGGTTATCAGATACCAAACCTTTGTGATTATCAACTTTAGGATACTAAAAAGCCCAACAATTAACAGGACAGACACCAGGAAGGAGAAAAAGATCTTTGTAACATGTAGGAGAACCATGAATCCAAATTCTATCGAGAGATACCCATCTTTTGCACTCGTGTTGCTTATATGTATCTATTGAGTACAGAATACGCGCTAACCTTACATGATCAAACTATAGTTGAACTATGAGTCCAATTTCATCTAGATACAATTGAACAAATACATAGAAAATCAAATGCATTCATGGTCCTCAGCAGCTTGAAACTTATACAAATGCTCAAGAAATGTCAATGCTAATGCTAACCTTGGTAAGCAGCATGAGACCCCAGCTGGGACGAATTAGAAGCCTGCGAACCATTATCAGGCGCAGATGCTGCGGACACTTGAGCTGCCTGAATAGCATTAAGAGAAGAGGTAATATATAAAAATCAAATGCAGAGGAAGTCTACAAGCATATATATGTACAAAGCAAAAGGTACAAAACGGAACAGCAATTGATACAAATTGCTGATGGATATCTGAGTCACAGAGCATCGTCATCATCAAGATCAGCTCAAACTCGAATTATTTCAGACGAAAAACAACGAAAAAAAAGATTTTCGTATTATTTTCCATTAATAATTACGCCTCCAACTTTCTATAAAGTAAAATTACCCGAGTCAACGCGACGGCGGCGCAGGCCAGCTCGAGTTGGCTTTTAAGGTAGGCCTGATACTCATCGGAATCTACCGAGATATTGGGGGGTGGGGCCCCCGCCGCCGCAATCTTTGGCTTCTGCTGCTGATTACCATTGACCGCAACCCCACTGTAACGATGGTTGTCTTTGAGTTCCACGACGTCGTCGTTTTGCGGCGGATTAGTCGAGGACGACGACGACGGCTGCAGGGCGGCGGGATTCCGATCAGGCGTGGCGACCTCCTGAAGGAATCGCTGAAACGCCCATTCGGAGGAGCTACGGTTCATACCCATCGTCATCTTGGATTTAGTAATGGTGGAGGCGGAGGACGACGACGGCTGCTCCTCCTCCTCCTCCTCACCGTCGCCCAGGCGAATCGGAGGGTGGGGTGACCAGAACGCGTCGGCCATCTCGCCCACTGAAAACACTCTCTCCATCCTCTCTCTCTCTCTCTCTCTCTCTCTCTCTTCCCTATTGGCGTCGCTCTGAAAAGAAAAAATACCTTACACAGCAGACAATGTTTTGGAACACGAAATGTTTCTAAAGTGATACTTTATAGAAATGTCTGATGTACATTTTTCTGCATTGTTTTCTCATGTAAATATAATTTTCTAGAATATTTATTTCTCTTTCTTATTCGTCTCCATTATTTATGGATATTTAAAATGATTTATGTGTTTAATTTGTAATATAAAGTAGTGTTTTCATAGTCGGACCAGTAATCAAACTGGATAGAGCAACGGTTTAACCTGTTCAATCGTTAAAATTATTTTGGCCTATTTTTTTTAATATTATATATATTACACTACAAAATAAAATAAATTAAATATTATAATATAAAATTTTAATAAATTATAATTTACATATTAAAATAAACATAATAGAATCTCAGACAATCAAAATTAAAATATTTAAAATAACTCAAATTATAATACTCTCTCCGTATTTCTATAAGTTGCTCGTTGCTTTTGGGCACATGAATTAAGGTAAAAGTGAAAAAGTATAAGTGATGTGATGGAAAAAGTATAAGTGATGTGATAGAAAAAGTGAAAGTATGAATGATGTGATGGAGAAAAGTGAAAAAGTAATGAAAATAGTGTAAAAAGTATTGAAAATAATAATAAAGAAGTGAATAGTAGTTTCCAAAAAAGGTAAAAAAACAATTAGCAACTTATAGAAAGACGGACGAAAATGGCAACATGAGCAACTTATAGAAAGACGGAGGGAGTATCATATTGTAATCTATGATATGTTTTATAACCCATGCATAGTAAAGTCTCAAATTAAAATATTACAATGAACATTTAAAATATATAAATTGTAGAATAAATTAATTTTGGGATTGAGACGTGTCTCAAGATTTAATTTAATAAAAAATAAAATTTTAAAAATAAAAATAAAAAAATGAACCGGTTTTAGGCGGTTTTTTCCGGTTGAACCGTAAAAACGGTTTTTAGGGGACAACCAAATAGGTTTTATAGCAGGTTCCCGGTTCAACTGATTTAACCGGTTCTCAAAAATAATACTCCCTCCGTCTTTCTATAAGTTGCTCATGTTGTCATTTTCGTCCGTCTTTCTATAAGTTGCTCATTGCTTTTTTACCTTTTTTGGAAACTACTATTCACTTCTTTATTATTATTTTCAATACTTTTTACACTATTTTCATTACTTTTTCACTTTTCTCCATCACATCACTCATACTTTTTCACTTTTTCTATCACATCACTTATACTTTTTCACTTTTTCCATCACATCACTTATACTTTTTCACTTTTACCTTAATTCGTGTGCCCAAAAGCAACGAGCAACTTATAGAAATACGGAGGGAGTATTATAAACGGGATTAAATATTAAAGATTTTAAATGTTGACTTGTGATAAAATAAGAAAAAATAAATAATAATATGTACCTCTCCATCTTATTTTGTTTTCTCATTAGATTTTTCAATTTTTTAAATAGAATTAATTTATAATATTTAAATAAAATAATTATTTATTAAAAAATATTAATCGATTAAATTAAATTATAGAAATATATTTACGTGTAAAATTGGAATAAAATATAATTTTAAAATTAAAAAGAGTTAAAAAGATTAATTAAAAAACAAAAAAGAGAGCAATGAGTATTGACTAATTCTATTAAAATATATATCCACCACTTAGTGTAATATCACATAGCATAATTATTTAATTAATTATTTATGATTTTTATATACTCAATCCAAAAAAAATTGATCCTCCTTTTCATTTTAGGTTGTATAATAAAATTAAACCTCTCTCTCAAAAGAAAATTATATATTTTTATTTTTATACATTATATATTCACTTTCTAAAATATATGTAAAGAAATCAGGTCGGTAGAGGAAGCAATATTAGGTCAAGTAAGAAAAAATTGATATGAGATCATCTCATGGAATGAGAAGCATAAAAGAAAATGATAGAATTTTAGTAAAACGTGATAATAATTTTAAGAAAAATAACATTAATTTTTAAAAAAAATTATTACTTTTTTTTAATTTATCATATTTTAAAAGCAATAATTTTTAGTTAATAAATAACATGTGCGACCGTCTCACACAATATTTACCTGCCAATTCATAACATAATGCGTGGTAATATTGATATATTCTATTTTATTCTATTATCATTGCATTTTTCATTTGTGTGCATGAATTTTATGCATTGGAGTTCATTAAATTAACATGTAATTAACATGCAACTAAACTGAATAGTCAGTTTAACAAACGTGTGATATTTTATGGATGTGTAAATTTATTAAATAAATAAATACTTTTATAAATTTACAAAATGTCTTACTTGATATTTCAATTGTTTTGATAAAAATAAAAAACTGCTAGTAAAAATTTTAACATTAAAATATGACATGTCTTGGTAGAGTTTTTCTGTAAAAAATAATATTCCCTCTGTCCCAGAGGAACTTGCAAGTTTTTCTTTTCGG
Organism: Prunella vulgaris; assembly: GCA_026898435.1. Classification (NCBI taxonomy): domain Eukaryota; kingdom Viridiplantae; phylum Streptophyta; class Magnoliopsida; order Lamiales; family Lamiaceae; genus Prunella; species Prunella vulgaris. The sequence continues at coordinate 611,169 of JAPKLY010000102.1, forward strand.
GACGTCCCAGAGGAACTTGCAGACCCAAAAAAGGAAACTCTTTTATAAACTCCACCCTCACAATATCTACATATTTACACAAAATGTCATTACTTTTTCACTTTTTGGGCCCACATTACACTCAATCCAACTAACTTTTTCACTTTTTACATAAAATTTTACCAAATTAACCCTCAAAACACTATTTTTTTTACTTTATTCTAGTTTTTTCTTGTTTTGTGTGCCCTCCACCCCTTGCAAGTTGCTCCGGGACGGAGGGAGTACTTGTTATGGTGATATTTTTGGTAAGTGGTTAAAACATTATGATGATATTTTAGGCAAGTGGGCAAATGTCTTTCTAAGGTAGTATGAATCTTTTTAATCCAAAGCACATATGCAATTTTTAATGAATCTTTTTAATCCAAATCGTAAATATATACTCCCTCTGTCCCACATGAATTTACACATTTTTTTTATTTGAACGTTCCACATAAATTTGCATACTATAAAGAAGGAAATATTGATTTATATGCACACTTACAAATCTATACACATATTTACCCATATGTCACTACTTTATATATAAAACACATTTTTCTTAGAAAAATGTGCCGTCGCGTAGGGTGCAAAATAATACGGGACGGAGGAAGTACTATTTTTTAATTGGAAAAAATAAAATTGCTTCGACTAAGTCATTAGAGTGTTCCTGCATTTTTGTATAACTTGCGGCTTTTTCCATCATAAAAAGAAATTTAGGGACTAGTTTGAACGTGAGACTAATCCCCAGTTTAATGGTTTGGTTAAAATATATCAACTTTACAGTTACAGTAAAAGTTTATGGATGATTTACATATAGGTTTAAGAAAGTCGCTATATTTACAAATAGGTTTAAAAGATTTGCACAAAAGCACTTTTTTTTTTTTGCACAAAAGCACATTGTTTTTCTGCACAGCACCTATTTGTAAATACTAAATATATTGACTTTTTTGAACCAATAGGTAAGTCACCGGGAAAATATCATTTTTGGTACCCAAAGTTTACCCTTTTTCGATTTTGGTACTCCATGTTTATCCACTATCAAAATTGATCACCAAAGTACATTTTTAGTATCAAAATTGGTCCTGTCGTTAGTTGACTCGTTATTGACTAACGGAGGGACCTAATTTCAGCGTGAAAATTATTAAGGTTTCATTCCCCTCTTCTCTTTTCCCCCATTTTCTCTCAAATCGGCGGTCACAACCCCTCCTCTCTCTGGTGAGAGCAATACTACATAGCCATGACCCAAATGCTGAAAATGAATTTCTATGTAGTAACTAACTTACCCAATTGCCCTGAGGACACTGCTTTCCCACCGGAACCATATCCGTATACACTGCCACCGGAACCATCGACCACATCAACCCTCCTAATCTGCTTTCCTACCGATAATTCGTCTTCCCCTCCCCCTATACCATCCTCATCATTATACTCATCCTCGTAATAGTCACCCCTAACTCTTCCCTTCTACCCATAAATCGCCCCTCCACCACCCGGACGTGGCGGTAATCCCAATTGCGCACCTTGATGGAACTTATGCGCAGAACCCCCCACCGGATAATTAGCCGCATGATGTCTCGGGCCGATGGGCCCCCCAAAATGCTCCTAACCGGTAGTAGGAAGTAGAACTCTTTATCGCAAATTTGTAGAAGATCTTGAGAGTCGAGCTTCACCGGCGGGTTACAGGAGAGGTTGAGAATGCCCTCGATGAAGTAGCCATTTTTTTCCGAGCACCTCCAGGGCGAAACGATGGCATTGGAAATTGTAGAAGATGTGGGCGTGGTGGCGGCGCTGCTCCCCATTTCTCTGAATTAGGGTTCCAATCGCAATTGGAAGAATAAAAAACAAAAAATTTGGGAAAATCTCTTTTCCGTGAACCAGGAGGAAGAAAGAAAGGATCCGGAGGATTATGACCGCCAATTTGAGAGAAAATGGGGGAAAAGAGAAGAGGGGATTGAAACCCTAATAATTTTCGCGCTGAAATTAGGTATCTCCGTTAGTCAATAACGAGTCAACTAACGGCATGACCAACTTTGATACTAAAAATGTACTTTGGAGACCAATTTTGATAGTGGATAAACATGGGGTACCAAAATTGAAAAAGAGTAAACTTTGGGTACCAAAAATGATATTTTTCCTAAGTCACCCAAAGTTTATTGTCAAAGGATTTACTCAATTTAAAATGATAAAAACACCAACAAAGTTATATCATTGAAGTTTCATATTGATCTTAGACTCCATTTGAATTGTTGGATTTAAAATCCATAAATTTTACTCATGAATAACTACTTTATTCAAATAAGTCAGGCTCCATTTGGATGGGCAGATTTGAAATTCGTGAATTTTATAAATAAATAATCACTTTCTCCATGAATTTATAAATCCTTAAATTTAAGTTATGTTTAAAATAGAGGAATTCTAAATTCTCTTCAAAATCATATCATTTTAAATCTCTCATCTCTACCACTTTCCATCTTTATCTCACTTTACATTTTTTCTTCTCTCTCATTTTTTTATAATTCCTAACTTGAAATATATATGTTTTCTTACATGTTTTTTTTCTTTTAATCCAATTCATCCATCCAAATGGTTATTGAATTTACACATACTTAAATTTGATCCATGTTTAAAATGGAGAATTCTAAATTCTCATTAAGACCATGTCATTTAAAATCGGATCTATTCTCTGCCCCTTTCATTTTTCTATCTCCTTTATTTTTTCTCAACTTTATCATCTCTTTACAATTCATATTGAAATATATGTCTTCTTACATTTATTATTTTTTAAATTCGTTCATTTTCAAATCTATCAATCTAAATAGAATTTTAATGAATTCGACAACATTATATAATATACAAAATAATATTGACCAACATATGAAATATCATACTTTAATAATTTTGAGAATAATAACACATAAAATTAAATAATACACAAAAATATACAAATATTCTTAGGAGGTGTTACTTTGAAGAAGAGATTCACGTACAATATATAATATATGTATATACATAGAGAGAGAGGGACAGTCTTTTGTAAATAATTTTTTGTACAACTCAAAATAATACTAGATTTTTATATTTTTATGTATTTCAACTCAAAATATTTTTATGTATAACAAAAATAATAATATAAAGTTTTGTGTGAAAATTATTCATGATAAACGAAATACAAAATTATTTTAAATATATATTTTAAATATTGTTAATGTTACGTTCATGAATAATTTACACACAAAATTTTATATTATTATTTTTGTTATTACAATATTAATAAAACAACCTACATTATTAAACATTATACATAAAATACAGATATGTTTGACTTTTTTCTTATAAAAGGGGTTTGGCTTTTCGCTTTTTATATGAAGATAAATGGTAAGACATCTAAATTTAAATGTATTTCAATCCCAACTTATTTATTCACCAACTCATATTCTTTTATTCTTTCATCTATATTTAATTATATAGATATCTGCTTATTTTTTATAGACATTAATTTATATATTCTTTATTTTATTTATGATATCATATAAGCATGGTATATACTCTATCAGTCTGAAAACTACTTTAACACTTACTTTATTTGAACATTCCAACTTTACTTTTACATATATAAAAAGAAAATTTTTATTCACAAAAGTCAATAAAATACATTTTTTTATTTTTTATTTAATTTTACACTTATATATTTACTTTTCTTGATTCATGTGCCCAGAACAACTATAAAAGTAGTTTTGGGATGGAGATAATTATTTTTACTCCCTTTGTCAATAAAAATTAGGGAAAATATATATTTTTGTCCTATAAGTTTCGTTGACTTTGGTTTCCGTCCTCTTAAGTTTTGAATTTTTATTTCCGTCCTTTAACTTACCAAAAATTATGGTTTTCGTCATTTTAAGTTTTGAATTTTTGTTTTCGTCCTTTAACTTACCAAAAATTATGATTTTCGTCCTCCAACCGCCTATAATCAGTCACACAACCGGTAATACACACGTAGATCAATTTTTTTATTTTTTTAAGCGAAATATTGATGTGGGGGTATTTACAGAGAATTAGGTCTTGATGGATAAAATACATGATTAACAGTAAATTCTCTCCCAAATCAAAAGCCTAGTCGATCAAATCTAGACATGGGGGCTTGAAAGAATTAGAGAAAAAAGGAACAAAGATCGTCAAATCAAAACATCCAAAAGCCTAAATTCTTTTGAGCGCATACTCACTGTACGGAAAGAAAGAGTGATGTCTTCAAGAAATTCGTATGAATCAACGAGTTTCGATCGCAATATTAAGTGTCATTGTGGTTTCATTGCACGGTTTGTATATCATATTCAAAAATGAAATTTACGATGAAAATGTGAGAAATACATTTAATAATTGAAAACATTGTGAAATACATTTATTTATTTTAAAAAATAAATTAGATTAAAATTGAAGGACAATCTAAAAAAATAAAAATAAAAATAATAAACAAAAAATTAATTAATTAATTATTTATCATAATATAAATAGTGAATAGGAAATACTTCCTCTATTTTAAGATAATTTTCACACTTTTTATTTTGGAATGTCTTAACTTTTTTTCATACTTTTAAAAAATAAAATTATATTCACAAAAGTCAATAAAATATATTTTTATATTTTATTATTTAATTTTATAATCACATTTTTTTTTAATTGTATACTATATCCTCTATCAAAAATAAATTGGAACCGGAGTATATGAATTGTTGTACATCGATAATTATATAATCATGACACTGTATCAATTATGACATTATATATTTCACAAAATCCGAGGTGGAAAATAAGTGCAAAATAGAAAAGGTGCAGAGTGGATAAGGTAATAGAATTGTATGTTTGATTGGATAGACATTGGACATCCGGCAGCTTATTTCTGGATAATATGGAACAAATATGCCCCACAAAAGTCCACTTGTTTGGTGCCCTAATTTTTTCTTATATAATAATATTCCTACACATAATAAATACATAAATCAATAACGACTAATACTCTAGTAAAATTATCCATTTTTAACGAAACAACTAATAATAACACTATTCTCTTTAAAAAAAAATTGATAATAACACTTGATATTTTTTTAAAAGTACATGCCAATTCCACCTTAATCTATATGGGTTTTTTTATTTCATAACGGATAATAATATTTGATGGATTATACTTGAAATTAATTAAAACAACTCACATGTGGATTGTATGTATTAATTATTTAATTTTAAATAGATATTTGAATAATAACTTTGTAATTTATGGTTATTGTGCATGATGTCATAGTTTAGGGGCATGAGAGTATCGCTTACGAATTTAGAAAGAGTTCTATTTTTTAAAAGATAAATAAAAAATGGTGAATACATATAAATGGTGGTTGGAAAAATATTTTTTTTTAACTCTGTTGTTCAGCCCAAATTGATTTAATTGGGGAATACGGAATTCAATTGAAGTCAGAGTAAAGATCTGTATGAACAACTTATCTCAAAAATATGCTTGAAAAATGATTAAAACGTTTATTAGAATGAGATCACTATGTAATCCAAAAATCATAAAATATTAATATATGATTCAAAAAGCATCATTTTTTAAATTCTCAAGTGACACTATTTCATGGACCTAATGTCTGAATTTTAAAGAACATGTGATACATGAAATTAATTTAAAGAGTTTATAGATTTTTATGTCCTGTAACTTTGCTCTAGTTTGATTTTGATCCTTATGGAATACACATTTTGAAACTAGTCCTATAAGTTTGAATTTTTTTTTGAATTTGGTCATTTTACCTGCTATAGCAGGTAACCTAACAGGTAACCCATGATTTTTTTTTCTACTAAAGACATGACATATATATACAATCATAATTAATTAATATTTTATAATATAATAAATAGTTTACACAAAGCATTTATATACACATACATATATCATATATAGCTATGTATGTATATATCTAGCTTTATAATTAATTAATATTTTATAATATAATAAATACTACACTTAATTTCTTAACAACTATATAATTATAACAATTATACTAATTATATTATATTAAAAAAATAACAAACATATACAATCACATATACATGGACACACATGTACAAATTTATATACATCATATATAAATAAAAAAGGAAATTAAAAAGAAGATGAAGTGATGAATAATACCTACATTTGTGAGTTGAATTTTTATTAAGAAGATGAACAGTGCATGTGTGTCTATATACATATATATGTCTGTTATTTTTTAATAATTATATAATTAGTATAATTATTATGATTATATTTCTCACGTCACATGGATTACTTTTAATATATTTTATGAAAAATAATTATGTTTTAAATTAAATAAATGTGTTAGAAATTTTTTGGGATGGATTGTGGATAGGGTCGGACTAAAAGATAAAGAACAATGGTTAAACAACCACATATTTTGTTATCAGTATAAAAAAATGCATTTTTTGTAACGAATTTATTTAAAACCAAATGTTAAATGGTTACAAAAAATAAGTTATTGTAATGATATTATTTTTTTCGTTACAAATTTTTTTATTTTAAATAACCTTAATATATATCATTACAAATAGCAAAAAATTGGTTACAAATAGTAAATAATATATTATAATAAATTAAAATATATAATATAGGTATATAAAAACCTAAATAATATTTACATGAAGTTATGAAACTGAAATAATACTCAAGTTAAAAATATTATATTATTTGAAAAAGATTAAGTGAAATTTTTATATATCTCATAATTGAAAATAGAAAAATATTCTAACTAGATATTATGACAAAAATATTACATTTATAGTTTAAACTTTAAAGAATTCTGTATTGTGTTCTCAATAAAATAACTTCACAAAAACTCGTATGCAATATTGCACCATACCCGACCCGTGCAATATCCCCAAATAAAAATTCGCGGATCCAATAAAAATTTTAAGGAAAATTCTCGCCACTTCCAGAATATATAACACATGAACATATTTGTGCTACTGTAAGACAAAATGTGTGCTACTACATCTTAAAAAGTCAAATTTTCGTACTTTTAAAGTAACTATAAGAATAATATGTATTTTACTATTTTTACAAGAACACATATGTGTTTCTTAATTTATTTTTTATTTTATTATTAATTTTATGTTGTTAATGTAATAATACCTTACATGTGTTATTATCTCGTCACTCCCAGGATGTATACCATATGAACATATGTGTGCTACTATAAGACAAAATGTGTGCTACTGTAAGACAAAATGTGTGCTACTACATCTTAAAAAATTAATTTTATCGAAATCCTAGAATGTATACCACATGAACATATGTGTGCTACTACATCTTAATTAATTAATTTTATCGAAATCCCAGAATGTATACCACATGAACATATGTGTGCTACTGTAAGACAAAATGTGTGCTACTACATCTTAAAAAATAATAATTTATATGAAAATCAATAAATATTTATGAAAACGAATATTTTTTCTTATAAAAATACACATATTGATCTTACATTGTATTAACATGTTTGTTTTCTACAAAAACAAATGAATATATGTAAAAAAAATAACATTTGTTCTTATAGTATTACACATTTGACCTTATAGTAGCATAAATTTACTCATACAGTATCACCAACTGGAAGCGAAAATCCTGAAATTTGAAAATTGCCCAAATTCGACCCGACCCGTTCAAGATCCGTGAATTTTGTGATTTTGATCCTATTGACCCGCGAGTTTACAAAATTTTCTTTTTTTGGCATATATTGCACCGTGCAATATTGCACGAGAGACCTACTCAAATAACTTTTATATCATAATTAAATTAGTTAGTTTTTTTAAATGATCTTAATACGTATATAATTTCTATATATATTATTATATATTAATGTATATATACACAATATTATATTATATATATCTCAATACATTTTATGATAAAGCAAAATAATTTAAAAAAGAACCTACACATGTCAAATTCTTGAAAATTGTATATGTGTGTTATTTGTTTAATAATTATATAATTAGTATAATTATTATAATTAAATAGTTGTTTAGAAATTAAGTGTAGTATTTATTATATTATAAAATATTAATTAATTATAAAGCTAGATATATACATACATAGTTATATATGATGTATGTGTGTGTATATAAATGTCCTGTGTAAATTAATTATAGTTTACTTAATTATAAATTAATTATGATTGTATATATATGTCATGTGTTTAGTAAATTAAAAAAATTATGGGTTACCTATTAGCAAAAATTAAAGTGAGGATCTGAAAACACAAGTTCAACTTATATTCATAAAGTTCAAAAAATTATATTCATAAGTTCAAATCTGTCTTTACAAGAGTTCAATATATTATATTCACAAGTTCACTTTACAAAAAAAGAAAAAAATACTAGAAGTAGTTCAATCACACACCTGGACTATGAATGACTAATCTCTATTTCAACCGTAACAATTGCAACAACATTTACATTCCCCCCATCAAATCAGGGTTTGCAAAATTTGAATTGGAAATCTGAAGATACATATATAACAAGAATCAGTTAAATCTACCAAGTCTGAAACAGGAATACAAACCAAATTTCAATTAGATCCAAATGCTTACGCAAATCAGACAACAAATCAACCAAAAAAACAAATCATAGTTCTAACCCAATTGAAGAGTCAACTGCTAATATTTCTCAATCTTCACAGACATACATAAAAAAAACTACTAAAACTCACAGATTTGATACCGTCCAACCCAAAAATGGAAAAATATAGACCCATTAAGATGAAGGAATATATTATATTCACAACAGATTGAAATTAAGGGTTTTTAGATGGAAGAAGAATTGAAAAAGTGAATTTAATTCCCATATCTGCGATGAAGATTGTGGAAGAAAGCATAAGAATAAATGTGTGGATAGCATTTTTTTACTAGATTTGGAATGCATGAATTGGAACTAAGCTGAACTTCTCTCTATCAGGCTCGTTTGATTGTGGATCAATTTCCTTCAGGAACTCCATTGTTTTCTCTCCGTGCTTGGAAATTTCAATGAGATTTTTTGCATTTGCCTATCAATTTGATCGCTATAGCAATAAATTTGGAGATTGCATGAGAACATAAAAAAATTGTAACTTGAAAATAATATTGCTAAGATTGTCCTAGCTTACTTAGACGAGAGAGAGAGTGGTGATAGTTAATTTGAGATGAGGCTATTCTTTATAGATAAAAATGTATAGTGTTATAGTAATACATAAATGTATTATGACATTGTTGAATAAAAAACTAAAATAGTGGGTCCTCCTTACACTTGTGGGTAAGAAAGGATTTTAATTGTATTACTAGAAAAAAATTAATTCAATCATGTAGTTGATAGACAAATTCTCTTATAAATATTGTATAACTTTAATATTAATATAAATTATGAAGACAAAAGATAATATATATATTTTCATACAATCAGTTTCATGTTTGATTGTAATAACATATCAAATCATGATCTTTTTATAATAATATATAATTTGTCAATTATATTTCATATATAAAATTAATTTTCATATGTAAGACGTGAATTTATTGTGATTTGAATATGAATATCTTTTTAGGCCCCATTTGGTAGGGGTTAAAAGTCCAGAAAAAAATAATTCGATCTTTCATGATGTTTGGTGATTGCTTAATACTATTGCAACACGCAAGTGCACGTGATCGTTGATGTGCTACGGCAAGTGACCAAGTTAAATATCGAACCAAGAGAAACAATAACTAGCTCAATCTAATTCCTATAAATATGCTTTCAAAACAAAATATAGATAAGACAATTCATGTCATATTCTTTAAGCAATCAATTAACAAAATGAAAAACAAGAGGTGAACTAATCTAACTTCATTAGAAATGCAGGGGAGGGAGTGTATACTCTAGGTAATCTCTATTATGCATCAATTAAAATATTAATCTATCCTATAGCTATCATGAGCTTCATCAAATGGTCAAACTAGATAATTACTACCTTATTAAGCACTAAATTCTCATTTGAATGTCTAATACTCATAATGATTTGTTATAAGCTTCTAACAATTCTCATTTCTCATTAACATAGAAACTCAAACACAAATACTAGGTATGCTCTACAATCAATTAAAAATAAAATTGAATCAACTCAATAAAAGAACTAAATCTCAAGTAGCAAACAATCAAAGCTCAATAACTTATCCAATTGAAAAATTCAATCATCTAAATCAACAAAATCAAGTTATAGCATGAATCAACACCAAAATTAATGCATAACTTCAATCACACAAAGCATAGAAAGGTTTACATGAAAACTAAAACAAACATAATGAAATCAACTAAATTGAAATAAATAAAGAAAAAATTAGAATGATCTCACTATTTGGAATCAAAACCACGAATGAGTAAATGAATGAAATCTTCAAATTGCTTCAATCTCTATAGTAAATCTTCAAGTAATCTTCAAATTCAATGATGGCATCGCATGAACTTAATAGGAATTATAATCTAATGGAAGAAAATTGGAGAATATAGGCTAAATTGAAGATAAAACATAGAGAATTCTAAAGAGAGTGAGAGAGTTGGTAATTACCTCTAATTTAACTATCTAGCTAATGGAACTAATTTTCCTAATCATCTAAGAAAAATAGGTATATAGGTGCCTTGGACATATTTTACAAGTCCCTGAAAATATGAAAAAAAGTTACATTTTGCCCAGAATACACCATACACTCACCACATGATTAATATACCCACCGGGCTCGACCAAAGGTAAATTGGCGCTCGGTCGAGCACCTGATAACTGATAAGCTCTGGTTGAGTGGATGGTACCCCATCGGGTCAGAACACTAACTGCTCAAGCAAAGACAAAGTGGCTCCCGAGCAGAGTACGCCTACCGCTTGATTAATACACCCACAACTTGTTTTTCTTCATATTTTGAGCTCTAGAACTCCGATTGACTCGGTTCTTTTTGCGTTACGATACTAAATTCAAGCTCTTTGACATGGTACATGATTTTCACCATTTGGATTGATATAATCGATTTGCGATTTATCAAACTTGCTCATTTCCACCTTTTGTCTCATTTTTTCTATAAATACACAACTTTGCAAAATAGGTTAAGAATTAAATATATAAAAATTAGTATCCTAAATGCAATAAAAAAACTAAAAAACATATAAAAATGAGCATTAGTTTGATGCATATATGACCCTAATAATTTGGTAGCACATAAATATTTTCTTGGTCGCCCAATTTTTTTCTTGGGTGGCCGAATTTTCCTACAATGTATACAATTTGACTTAATCATCTAGAAATCATATATGACCCCCTCATTGGATACATATTATGGATAATCATCTCGTTGTCATCTTCGAGACCGTCTTCATCTATGCGACCCGCGATACCATCGACATCAACACAGGACAAGGCACCGACAAGCTTACCGAAGTGTAACAACGTTGCCGACGACGAAGGCTCACATGTGAGCAAAGAATTTCACGGGTTGATGGCTTAGGACAACTGAATTTGGTGGCACCGGTTTTAGCATGGTGAGAAACAAGTTTGGAATCAATTTGAGTATTCTTTAATTCTGAGTAATTGTGCTACATAATTTGGTCTCATGTAATTGTGTTCTTGTAGTGCTTTAACAATTCTGTTTTGGTTGAGTAGAGATTGAATTTGGGCATTCTTCAATTTGAGTGTTTTTGCAGTGCTTCAATTTGAACGTTCTTGCAGTGCCGCCAAACTAATAAATTATTATCATGTACTTTTAACAAATATTATATTACCAAATATAAAAATATATTTTATCCTTTACAAAATATCTCAATTCCTATCTTACATTCGTATCCCCAAACGTATACTAGAATATTTCATAAAATTTAAAAAATAATAAATATTATAATTTCGTAAAAAGAACCAACCAAACGCAGCCTTACTATATATGGACGGACTGACCAACGGAGAAGTCAAATCAAGAAAGCTCTCAATAAAAACAAAAACACGGGAAGAGAGTCCAAGTCCCTCTCCCACCTGAAAACCCTAACACACTCTCATTCTCCGATGATTTGTACTCTTTCACGACGGTATTTCGCAATTAAGCGTTAATTTTCCCAATTCATTGGAGTTTAAGGTCAGGGAATCATGGCGGAGGCAGGGCAGGCGACGGTGGATTTCGCGGCTCTGGTGGGACGCGCCGCCGAGGATTCGTACGTCTCGATGAAGGAATTGGTGGAGAAGTCCAAGTCGTTATCGGACTCCGAGAAGAAGATTATGATATTGAAGTACATTGTCAAGACCCAGCAGCGGATGCTCCGTCTCAATGTCCTAGCCAAGTGGTGTCAGCAGGTTTATTCATCTGCCCATTGTTTTCCTTTTCGCAGTCGCGTGTTTTGTATGACTATAGTTGCCGAGGATTTTTACTCTGAAAAATTGCGCGCAACTTGCAGTGGATCTGTTCATTTTAGTATTGTAGAGCGAGAATGAGTCTGGTCTTCTTGATTCTTTAAATGTTATGGAATTCATTTCAGTATCGGATATAATGAGGAGATGGCATTTGGGTGTACTCTATGTCCTCTTGTTGGAGAGATCACAGTCTCAATTTAAAAAATGGAAGCATAAGATGTAGTGCAATATGTGTTTGAATATACAAAGTATCTCCTAGGTTCTACGATTAAAAGACTGCATTATGGGAAGTTGGAAATATTATGCTGGTTAACTTGATACTAAGACGAAGTTATTAGATTAAGATTAAATAATGTGGACCTTGGTATTTGCGAAAATTAATGGATATATATGTTAGCTCCTGTCTCTGAAATTAGGTGGTGGCAACTGAAAACATTGTATATGCATTTGTTGCTAATTGAGTGGTTATGAATAAAAGCTTGAAACTTTTGGGAAGTGTTATGGACCTTATGGTTTTTGCTTGAATGATACAAAAATCTAGCAAGTATTTGAGCAATGGGAAAACCAACACTCATAATTAGAATATTACCTGAAATGTTCCCAATCTTAGAAGGTGTTTGGGTGGGGGCACTAGGTAGGCGGAATGGGAATAAGGGGTAAATAGGTAATCATTCCCATTGATATTGCTTGGCACGTGTCAATGGGACCCACAATAATTTAATGATTCACCCACTTCATTAACTTTTCCTCCCTCATTAATCACACTCTCGACGAGCCATTTTATTGTGGTTGAAGAGTTCGAATTAAGCACCCCCTTGGTTATTGATTCTTATTTTCTTCTTCTGGCCGAGAGTGCGGGTGGAGGAGTTCTTGCAAAAATGGTAATGCTCATTGACTTTACAATGGACATTCTGTAGCGGCTATATATTTAATTATATGTTTTTGATAGATTTCATTTGGCACACTCCGAGTTGATTGAAGAATTTAGGGTTTAGCTTTAGGTGTAAGTGACTTTAGCAGCTTTCTTGGTGAAACAGGGTAAATTTGTTCTTATGCTTCATTCATATCCATGAAGTTCAAGTATACTACAGAAGTCGTAGAGAGAGTAAAAAAACAGGGTTTTGTCTAAGAATTAGATTTCGTATCTTACTTGGGTAACCAATTGGCTACTACACTGTACATTGATCTGGTGACTTCATTTATGGGTTTTCCGCTGGCTTAGTTTTATTGAGATTTTTACCTTCAAGCTAATTCTTAGTGTTGTATGTTCTGTATGTCATTTCGATTTTGTATAATAGATCTCATTGGACATATGATACCCAATTTTATTCATGAGGTTTAACCAAATTAGTTTTTTCTCTTCTAGATATCAGAGAACATTACTTGCTGGTGCTTGGTTTTCGTGATCACTATATCTTCTTTAGTCTTTGCTGTGAAGAACAAAAGTGTACTGAATTATTATTGTTGGTTCCTGCTATTGTTGCTACAGGTACCTTTGATACAATATTGCCAACAACTTTCATCTACATTGTCAAGTCATGAAACTTGTTTCTCTCAAGCTGCGGATTCCATGTTTTTCATGCACGAGGGGCTACAACAAGCTCGCGCTCCTATGTACGATGTTCCCTCTGCCATTGAGGTTCTTCTTACTGGAACCTATCAGCGCTTACCAAAGTGCATAGAAGACGTGGGCATGCAAAGCACATTGAATGAGGAACAGCAGGGTCCAGCATTGAAGAAACTCAATTCACTTGTTAACGAAAAGTTACTTGAAGCCTCACTTCCAAAAGAATTTACTGATGTCAAAGTTTCTGATGGTGTTGCCTTGCTTCGTGTTAAGGGGGAATTCAAAGTTCTCACCACACTTGGTTATCGAGGTCACTTGTCAATGTGGAGAATATTACATATGGAGTTGCTTGTAGGTGAGAGAAGTGGACTCGTAAAGGTGGAAGAATCAAGAAGACATGCTCTTGGAGATGATTTGGAACGCAGAATGGCTGGATCAAAAACCCCATTCACGATACTGTATTCTATTCTTCATGAGCTCTGTGTCGCTCTTACTATGGACACTGTTATAAGACAAGTGCAAGCACTTCGACAAGGCAGGTGGAAGGATGCAATTCGTTTTGAACTCATATCTGACGGTGCTGTTGGACAGGGAGGGAGCACAGCTTACAGCCATGGTAGTCAAGATGGAGAAACTGATTCGGCTGGCTTACGGACTCCTGGACTGAAAATCATATACTGGTTAGAGCTTGATAAAAGCACTGGTACGTCTGATACAGGGGCGTCCCCGTTCTTGAAAATTGAACCAGGTCCTGATTTGCAGATAAAATGTTCACATAGTACATTTGTCATTGATCCTCAAACTGGCAAGGAGGCAAATTTTAACCTTGACCAGAGTTGCATTGATGTGGAGATGCTATTGCTCAGAGCCATTAGCTGTAATAGATTTACTCGTCTGCTTGAGATTTATAAGGATGCAGAGAAGAATGGACAGATCAATAGGACTTCTGGTGATGTCCAACTAAAATTTCACACAAATGGTTGTGAAACTGATAGTGGAAAGGTATTGCTCAAAGTTCTCTATCTTATCTATATTGACTAGATGCATTTTGTATAATCAGAAAATAGTTTCTTGGCACCAGTAATTTGGTAATTTCTATTATTATAAATATTTTTGGACATTGCTTTTATGTGTTAGAAAAATTTCCTTGTGCTACGCTCTAGGAATTCTCAGAAGCTAATTAACCGTTATTATTGAATTGATGTACATGTCACAGTCTGAAGGCAGATAATGGTCAATATTACAGTATCCAATATACATCACCTTTAAAACATTGACATCCCATGTTGTAGACCAGTAGACCTTTACCAAGTTCAGAATGGCTCCTCAGAGTAGTTTGTGTCTCCTAATGATGTAATTTTATGTCGGTGAAAACATTGCTGAAGGTTCTTCAGTTTGCAACATGCAGTTGTCACGAAGAAGTGGATTATATCTGCTTAATATTTGATTTCCAGAATATTCTCTTCTAGTTTTTGGTGACTTCGAAGAAGGGGAGAAAGGTTTAATTGGGCGAGGGTAGTGCGGCTCCTGATTAAATACATTTCGCTCTAAATTAGCACCTACAGAACTTATCCTAGAACTTTAAGCATTTTATTTTCATTGTCCTGAGTACTGTGCTATCAAGCCATGTGGTGGTCATATATTGGATCATTATGAACATATTGATTGTTTTTCACAAAGTCGAGATGTTTTTAAGGTCATCGTTAGTATTTTGTGCAACTTTGTTTATGATATGTAACACCCCTTGATTTCTGTTGTTTTAGATTGTAGCGATTCTGCGATTGATAATTATATGAAAGACCACAGAACATTGGTCTGAGGAGTGTTTGTGACATCTTTTGCATCTTTTCAATGATATTATCTTGGTTTCATATTGGTGGTGTTTGGAAATATTCGATATCATCACTTTGAAACAGATCATACATCTTTGTGTTTCTGTATATGTAAATTTTCATTCTATGAATCTGGTGGTGGTTGCCAACCTTTTCACAAATACTAACAAAAAATCATTGTATTCCCCATCTTGCTACTTGAACATGTCTCCCATTTGAATGTAAATGACACTCATGGCTAAGTTTCAATAACTAGGCGTACACTGCTATTTTTTGGAATACTAGAATTTGCTTGTTGAGGATCCATTCATAGCCAAACTGATCATCAATCGTCCAGAATCTTTGTATATTTGAAGGTTTTATGCTGGTATCTAATGGATTGATTTGTTATTCAAACAATTTGAATGCCATCTGAAAATTTTCATCTGCATTGACATTCTTTTTTATTTATGTGCTGCAATGTGATAGTTTTAAAATTGCTATCCTGTATCTTTACTATTCCACTGTTAAAACAGGGTTTACTTTTTCTTTTGACAGACAGATACTACATTTGATTCCCAAAAGCATGATGGACAGGAAGTTCTTTGTGTGCGTGCCTATGGTTCTTCATTCTTCACCCTTGGAATAAACTTAAGGTTCAAGTAACATCTTTGTCTTATTTACCACTTCCTGCATGCTGTTTTCTCCATGGGGTAGCTGTGATAAAATTTTACTGCTATATGATATATCCTTGAAGACGGTGACTGTACAATATAACTTTTATTAGGTTTTTTGTTTCCATCCACTCAAAATTGAGTACTGTATAAGTTGGGGATTCTTTGTGGTGTGTAGATCTGCAAATTGCTCCAGATGTTTACAAGGTATGTTTATGTTCAGAGCTCTCAGAGTATGAACTTTACTTAGGGTGCAGCCATTCTAGACTTCAAAATATGGATATGGGGTCTTCCCATCCTCCGTTTGTGCTAGGAATCACAAGATGGATTTAAAATTCCTTTATATATAATCCAAACCTACCCTACCCTTATTTATCTATTATGAACCAACCAGTCATCCAATTACTATTCTATCAACACCCCAACATTTCACGATATAGTAATACAGCTACACCTACTTTTCCAGCATTGATATGGCATTTGCAGTCCAATTCTACCCTATAAATCCTGTAGCAAACAGAATTTCAATATTCATCAGCAAATCCAAGATTTCAAGGTGAGGATTTTCCCTGCACTACTTAAGCTTATTACAGACATACACTTAGGTTATTAGAAAGATCGAGTGATGTCTCAGTATGTGTTAAAACCCACAATGCATTCAGCATTCTTCCACAGTTCCACTGGCCATTTGAAAAATGAAACTCCGCCTCTTTCGTATAATTAGGTCATACATGACTAATGTCTTTTACTTCAGATGTTCATTCTTGATGTACACGTGTGTTGGTTTTTCCTTTGAGCGGGGTGAATATATATATGTTTTTGTGTGTGTGTGTGTGTGTGTGTGTTTTAAATAATGACCTGGTTAAGGAAGTGAATTTGACAGCATGATAAGAAGATCGACATGAGCTAAAAGTTTAGTGGTCGTAAAATTTAGGTATGGAGAACAATACTTGGTATATATCTGTAAATTTTATCCAATGATGAGCCTTGTGGTTAATAATTGCAACTTAGAACAAATATCCTAAACTTCTCGTAAAAACTTCACTATTTTGATATGTGATGCTACTTTCAGGAGATCTAATGAGGAGTAGTATCATTGTGATAATTTAAGTGTCATTCAAAGAATTTTGTGTTATTAGAAATCATTAGTAGCCTAGGACCCTAATTGTCCAAATAAATCTGAAAGACTGATCAACTGCGACAGCTCGCTTTTTGGGTGTTCTTCCTGGTTCACAAGAGTTAAAGACTATCTCTTCATTACCTTGCAGGAATGGTCGTTTTTATCTTCGCTCATCAAAAAGTATCATATCATCAAAAACGTTGCTAGAGTGTGAAGAGGCACTAAACCAGGGAAGCATTACTGCAGCCAAGGCTTTTACCAACTTGAGGAAAAATAGTATCTTGCATTTATTTGCTTGCATCGGAAGATTCTTGGGTCTTGAGGTATTTAAACTTCAACTACCCTTTAGATTTGATATTGCAAACATAACTATCCCAGGTTATTAAAGCCCTCTCCGCCTTCTCAAAAAGATTAGAAAAGGAAAGGGTTTACATGTATATACTCTATAACACATGGGGAATAATTTATTTATCACTCATGACTCACCATAAATTTCTGAAGTTGGTTAATTTAAGATTTGAGGAGTTGTGAATGCACTATTCCCCGAATAGATGCCACAGTGGAACATGTAATTTCTGTTATTACAAGAGAGATGCCACAGTGCAACTGTAGTTTGGAATTCTGCAAAAGCTGCTTCTAGCAATTGATAATATGGGATCCATGTTGTTACAAACCACTGTTGCAATAGAAAAATCTGTGTAACAAGAGGAAGCTGTAATAACGCTGACACCTTCTCTATTAAATATGTATATCCTTTTGCAGGTATTTGAACATGGATTTACATCCGTGAAATTGCCAAAAACCATTTCAGATGATCCAGACTCATTATTCATGGGATTCCCAGAGTGCGGTAGCTCTTATTTCATGTTGATGCAACTTGACAAGGAATTCAAACCTTGTCCGAAGTTGATAGAAGCTCAGGCAGACTCCTCTGGGAGAGCTAAAGCATTTGGTGACATGAGCGAAGTTATTCGAGTAAAAAAATTGGACATTAGTCAGATGCACATGTGTGAAGATGAACTCAGTTTGAGCCTTCTTGACAGACAAAAGATGTTATCAATTCTCAATTATGTTAATGCTAATGAGATTTCTGAACATGGTCTTCCTACTAAGTCCACCTTGGAGGGCTCATTTCTTCGACCAAATATTCCCATCAATTTTTCCTCGATTGTCGATGAAGTTTTTGAGCTGGAGAAAGGGTCAAACGGACAGATCACATCTTCTACATTTATTCTGTCCTCTGCATCCCATTTTGGTTTGGGTTCTATGGATATCCACGGCAAAAAACCTTCAATGCCTTCCCCTAACTGGGAAGGAGCACAACCATTGCAAAATGCTGTGAGCAATTTTAAGAGCTCAGTTCAGTCTGCCTCCACCAATTCATTAACCACGAGTTTGGTGAAAAGCCAAGCTGTAAAGACTTCAAAGTCAGAACAGGATTTGGCTGCTCTCAGATCTCCACATTCTGGCAGTGGCTTTGCTGTTTCTGGATCTAACTCATGGGTTGCATCTCCCATATGTAAGAGCTCATCGTGTTGTTTCTTCTTTCCTTTGTATCTTTAAATAATTAAATTGCATTGTGTAGCTCTTGTCACATATGTATTTGTCCTGTTTTCTCAGCTTCTACACTGGATCCTACTGTTCGCAAGAACTCAAATGAAGATAGTATTCTTCAACGTGATGGAAAACCTCGAAAGCGCACAATGTCAGATATGTTAAAATCCATTCCCTCACTCCATTTTCTAGAAGTCAATGAATCGTCTAGAAAGAGAAGAAAAATCAAGGGAATGCCACTTGCTCAACTTCCTGCAGCACAGTCACTTATTTCATGCGATCATCCTAGTAAAACCGAAAGGCACAATTTCGCAGATCTTATAGCTGAAGCTAATAAAGGCAATGCATCACCCAGTATATATGTATCTGCTCTTCTACACATAGTTAGGCATTGTTCACTGTGTATAAAACATGCCCGGTTGACTAGTCAGATGGAAGCACTTGACATCCCATATGTTGAAGAAGTGGGTCTGCGAAGTGCTTCCTCAAACTTGTGGTTCCGCCTTCCTTTTTCTAGAGGTGATACATGGCAGTACATATGTTTGAGGCTGGGTAGACCTGGAAGCTTGTACTGGGATGTGAAAATTATTGACCCTCACTATAAAGATTTGTGGGAGCTTCAGAAAGGTAGCAATGCGACTTCATGGGGTTCTGGTGTTCGAATAGCTAATACATCTGATGTGGATTCCCATATTCGTTATGATTCAGAAGGTGTTATATTAAGTTATAATTCTGTGGAAGCTGATAGTATTAAGAAATTAGTTGCTGATATACAGAGACTTTCGAATGCTAGAAGTTTTTCCCTTGGAATGCGAAAACTGCTTGGTGCAAGGACTGATGAGAAGCTGGATGAGAGCAATGCAAGCCTAGATAGTAAATCACCTACTGGGTTGAAAACTGTTACGGATGGTTCTGAAAAGTTCTCTGAACAGATGAGGAGAGCATTTAGAATTGAGGCTGTTGGGCTGATGAGTTTGTGGTTTAGTTTTGGCTCAGGGGTCCTTGCCCGCTTTGTTGTCGAGTGGGAGTCAGGTAAAGAGGGCTGCAGAATGCATGTTTCTCCTGATCAACTCTGGCCCCATACTAAGGTTTGTTTCTTTGTTTCCTAGGCGATCATATTATTTTATTTTGCTCTTTATTTCCTTGTCTGGTATTTCAACTAATCCCCCAACCCCCCACCCCACCCCCCACGACTTATGCATCTTTTATCCTTAAAATAATTAAACAATCTGGAAAGAGTTCCTACTCAATGAAACCTTAAAACACATGGATATGAACAAATATACAAGCACAAAACAAAGTCCTACTTTGTACGCATATACCCCACTTTTAACAGAAAGGAATTAACCATGGAGGCTTTGGCATCCAAAATGCCATTTAATAGCGGTTCTTTGGCACCAATAGCATTTCCTCGCCAGGTAATAGCTGATTTTTTTGAAGAATAGGTTAGACTTCCGAAGCATGACACCATCGACATGAGGTTCAGTCAGGAGGCTCTTACCCTGGATCTAAATATCACAAGAGTTTTCTGTTCTATATGTGAAGATTTCTCTTTCGGCAAGCTCTTTGGTTTGCCCGAATTTTCAAGCATTATTTTCAGTTTCTAGGACATTTGTTCCTGTTAAAAATCTCTTCTAATTTGACCTACATGTTCTGAGCTTGCTAATTTTACGAGTTTGTGTTGGCTGTCGGAATCACTAGGCCCTTGGCAGTATGGAGTAAGAAATCTAATTGTTAGGCAAATAATTCCTCTAAATCTAGTTGAAAAATGAATCTGGAAAGAAGATTCTGCTGAAAGATATGTACATTGGCATTTTATTGTGTAGAAATTTGAAAATATCTAAAGTAATTGGTTATATCTGTATTCTATAATAGTTCTTTTTTCCAAGAATTGGACATATGAAGATAGTTTCATCTTTCTTGAGTTGCATGAGAAAATTCAAGATTTAGTTACTCGAAGTTTCGATATACTCGTTCTTATTTTCTAGCAATCTGATACCATATTCAAATGACATGTATATTAGCACTGAACCATTGTTTTTACAGTTCTTATTTTCCGTGGAGAATGATAGATGTTAGCATATTATGTTGAATCTTTGTGCATCTCTGTTCTAGTGTGACCAGGAGTTGCTTGACTTGTAAGATAAGCTCATTTAGTCTCTGTCTGTTTGCCTGGTTATTGAAATTTTGTTATATTTCTTTCCTCTTGAGTGGAATTATAATTTTGCTGATCATTTTTCCTTTTCAAGTTCTGAAGTATAGCTTTCTTCCTTGACAGTTTCTAGAAGATTTCATTAATGGAGGCGAGGTTGCATCACTTTTGGATTGCATTCGACTGACAGCTGGGCCTTTGCATGCTCTTGCGGCTGCTACAAGGCCTGCACGAGCTGCTCCTGTTTCTGGAGTCGCTGGCATCACAGCTTCCATTTCTTCTACTCTTAAGCAGACAGGATACGTGCAATCCCAAAGTCTGCCCACCAATCCCAACACCACTAGTCAAGCTTCATCTGGTCCTGGAGGTAATCCCACACCATCTGGACCTATTGGAACTCATAATTCAGCAGCTGTGTTCGCGGCGGCAGCAGCAGCAGCTGCCGCTGGTAGAGGTGGTCCCGGAATTGTTCCCAGTTCGTTGTTGCCCATTGATGTTTCTGTGGTACTAAGAGGCCCATATTGGATTAGAATAATATATCGAAAAAACTTTGCAGTTGACATGCGGTGTTTTGCTGGAGATCAAGTCTGGTTGCAGCCAGCTACCCCACCAAAAGTTGGTGCACCTATTGGAGGGTCCCTTCCCTGTCCACAGTTTCGACCATTTATCATGGAGCACGTTGCTCAAGAACTGAACGGGATAGATACTAACTTTCCAGGTGCTCAACAGGCACTTGGGATGCCTAATTTAAATAATCCCAATCTAAGTTCAGCTCCACAACTATCATCTGCTACGCCTGGAAATAGAGCTAACCTTTCTAATACTGCTGCAATGTCTCGAGGGGGAAATGCAATAGCTGCTATGAATCGAGCAGGAAATTCTCTTCCAGGGCAGCCCAATTTACCTGTGGTTAACCCATTACGTAGATCGCCTGGTTCTGGGGTCCCTGCTCATGTTAGAGGAGAACTGAATACTGCTATAATTGGACTTGGAGATGATGGGGGCTATGGTGGAGGGTGGGTTCCTCTTGTGGCACTTAAAAAGGTCCTTAGAGGCATTCTCAAGTATCTTGGAGTACTCTGGCTATTTGCACAACTACCAGACCTTCTGAAAGAGATCCTCGGGTCAATTTTGAAGGATAACGAAGGTGCACTATTAAATTTGGACCAAGAGCAGCCAGCCTTGCGCTTCTTTGTCGGGTGAGTCCACAAGTTACAAATCCTTTCAGTATTCAAGTCCACATTTCTGTCTACAGTAATTAACAGTAAAAGGAAATAGTGTATTATGTGCAGCATTCCTTTATTTATTTAGTAAATTGCAAAATTTGTCCCATATCTATTAGGCATTGTCGATTTTTCTTCGATACAAAATCAATTTTTCTCAATTATGTCTTATAACTTTTAAACTGATGTACTTTTTGTCCTACATTCTCAATTTTTTGTTTTAGGATATAATTAGTTTGTGGTTTTTTTATTGAAATTAATATGTTGGAGTCTCATTATGCCACGTAAGCAACGCCAAGTGGTTAGTCCGGTTGCTGCATGGAATTTTGGCAGCTCACGTGAATGGCAAGTGCAAAAATCCTGTGTCATGCCAATATAAGACTAAATTGCTTCATTTTAGAAGTTATGAACCTAATTGAGAAAATTATCTGTATGGAACTAAAATCGTACTGGACCAATTTTTCAATTTAATCTTTGTTTTAGCTCTAGCCTTGTGTATGTTAATTTATCATGTCCTTATTTTCTGATATCCTAAAATTCTTTCGCAGAGGCTATGTATTTGCTGTTAGTGTTCACAGAGTTCAACTTCTCCTCCAAGTTCTCAGCGTGAAAAAGTTCCATCAATCTCAACAGCAACAGAATTCCATTACTGCCCAAGAGGAATTAACTCAATCTGAAATAGGAGAGATATGCGACTACTTTAGTCGTCGTGTTGCTTCAGAGCCCTACGATGCTTCTCGGGTCGCTTCATTTATCACCCTCTTAACTTTACCAATTTCAGTTTTGAGAGAATTCTTAAAACTCATCGCATGGAAGAAAGGATTAGGTCAAGGGCAAGGACCAGAATCAGCCCCCGCTCAAAAATCTCGCATTGAACTCTGCCTCGAGAATCATATGGGATTCAACAGGGACGGGATTCCAGATAATTCATCTGTATCCAAAAGCAATATTCACTATGATCGGGCCCACAACTCGGTTGACTTTGCGTTGACTGTTGTTCTTGATCCCGCCCATATACCTCTTTTAAACGCTGCTGGTGGGGCTGCTTGGTTGCCGTACTGTGTTTCCGTGAGATTAAGATATTCTTTCAGTGAAAATCCTCTCGTCTCGTTTCTTGGTATGGAGGGAAGCCATGGGGGGCGAGCGTGCTGGTTCAGAGGTGATGATTGGGAAAAATGCAGGCAGAGGGTAATCAGGACCGTTGAAAATGGATCTTCGAGTGGAGATACTAATCAGGGTAGGTTGAGGGTGGTTGCGGATAGTGTTCAGAGAACACTACACGCGTGCCTTCAAGGACTAAGAGACGGTATAGGAATGGCGTGATAGAATATGATAGATACAAAGAAACGGTGAGTGTGTTACTGTCTCGAGATTGAGCAGCATGGTCTGGGTATACATGGCTTCTATGGCATCTAGAAGAGGTGACTTGATTCAAAATTTTGACTTGTAGGGAAGGGGGTTCTTTAGAATACAACATACAGCAGTTATTTGAGCTCTGGCTAAATGAGTATAGTCAGGTTATGCTTTTTTCTCTTTTGTACAGTGGTTTGTTGTTTTTTGTTTATACAAAGTTTGGTCTACCCAAGATGTGTAATTTAACTTGCTACTCGTGAAAAGGAACTTGGGGTTTTTTTCAGATTTCTTCAACCAACACTTTTTGATGTGAAAATTTTGTTTATAGCCTGAATTGGTTTCTTCTTTTTAGGCAAGCAGCAAGTTTCTACTGATTGTAATTGGAGTGGATTTGAAATCAGGAGGTATATTTGATGAACACTAAAATTTTGATTAGATTTTGTAATATTTGATTTGAAAAAGTAGGTGATAGAGTTGACTGTGAATTGATAGTTGTGTAAAATAAGGGAAATGTGTAAAGTGAAAAGTAGAGTGTTGAGTTTATACTCCTCTTTTCTTTTTTCGAAGTAAGTTTGTCATAAGTTTTTGTTGTTTTGTTTAAAAAATATTTTACTACATCCATTCTAAGTTTGCATAATTTTTTTTTTAGTTTGTCTCACAAAAATTTGCATATTTTTAAAATATAAATATTTTTTTAAATCTCTACCATTAAAATCTTTATCTCATAACTTTCATCGTACACATTCTATTCATTACATTTTTTCTTAAAAATCGTGCCCCCAAAAATACCTTAGACTTTTGAGGGACGGAGATAGTATTTATTAGTATATGGTGAATTATATGAATAATTTTAGGATTAAAGATTTGTAAGGTACATATTTATCATTATTTCAAATTTGATTCACATGGAATACACAGTTTGTTATTGGTCCTATAGATTTAAAATAATTTTGATTTTGGTTCTTTTATAAATTTACATGACCAAACTTATATATATAAGTTTAAAAATATATTGATTTTGGTAATGTAAGTTTATAAAAGAATTAAAATCATAATATTTTTAAATTTATAGAATTAATATTAAAATATTTAATTATGTGGATCAAATTTAAATTTATGACAGATTGAAGAGCTATAAAAATTTTAATCCCAACAATTTTTGTGTAAGGTAATGTTTAGTGGTGAAAAGTAAAGGTAGCTCTTTAAAAATATATATATTTATTAGTAAGTGGAGTGTTTTTTTTCTTTTTATCGGTAAATGTTACTCCCTCTGTCCCAAAGGAACTTGCAAGTTTTCCTTTTCGGGGATGTCCCAGAGGAACTTGCAGACCCAAAAAAGGAAACTCTTTTATAAACTTCACCCTCACAATATCTACATATTTTCACAAAATGACATTACTTTTTCACTTTTTGGATTCACATTACACTCAATCCAACTAACTTTTTCACTTTTTACATAAAATTTTACCAAATTAACCCTCAAAACACAACTTTTTTTTACTTTATTCTACTTTCTTCTTAATTTGTGTGCCTCTCCTCCCTTGCAAATTGCTCTGGGACGGAGGGAGTAGTTGTTAGTAAGTAAGTTACACCAAGTCCCCATAAAAAAAAACTTGACTAGCGATTTGTGTTCGCACACAAATGCACTTTCCTACAAGTATATAAGATCGTGTAGTGGTAAGCTGACCAAGTTATAAAGTATCGAATCCACGGGAAGTAATGAGACAAGTCTAATCCTAAGAATTGTGTGTGAGTCTTGAAATCAAATAAACAAGAATGAAAATGCAAGTTTGAGTTTATTCTTGGAGTGTATAGGGACTTGGTGTAACTAACTTACTAGCAATTTTTGTGTAAATCTATTTAAATCTATTTAAAAATAAATCTATTTATTAGTAAATGGAGTGTTTTTTTTTTATCGGTAAATGTTACTCCCTCCGTCCCAGGGGAATTTGCATCCCTGAGATGACACACGATTTAAGAAAAATATATTTTTTTAAATAAAATAGTGGTGTATGGGTAAATGTGTGGAAAATTTTGTGAGTGTGCACGCAAATCGATGTTTCCTTTTTAAGTAGTGTGCAAATTGGTTTGAGACAAACCAAAATGGAAATTGTGCAAATTGGTGTGGGACGGAAGGAATACTTGTTAGTAAGTTAGTTACACCAAGTCCCCATATATTCAAAGAATAAACTCCTAACCAACCTTATATCTCCCATCTCTCAATTCGTTCCCACAGGGAATTGAATTCGGGTCACTCACTCAAGTGAGGAGCCCGATGGCAGGTGAGCTAGCCCACTTGATTATTAGTAAATCGAGTGTTGGTTTGCTAAGATAAGTTTATTGTATAATGGTTCGAAAAAAAAAAACATTGAGAAATTTATTTCACGAAAGTTACTTGCTTTTTCTTGTTCGTTGTCCAAATCCATTCTCATACTATTTTTAGGAGAAAATATCAAAAATGGTCCTGTAACTTTGTTTGAGTCCAGATTTAGTCCTTTATCTTTCTAAATTCTCGATTATAGTCCTTTTGTTATAAAAAAATGGTCCTTTACGCCGGAAATTATAAAAATTGGCCTGAATTTACAACTGTTCCAAGAGAAATATAAAAAATAGTCCTGTTACTTTGTTTGAGTCAAGATTTAGTCCTTTATCTTTTTAATTTCTCGATTATAATCCTTTTGTTATAAAAAAATTATATATTAATTTTAAATTAATTTTTTTTTATAAAATATTGAAGATTATATAATTTTATTTAAAAATACTTATTTTTTATTATAAATATGATTATTCATATTTAAATAATATTAAAATCTCCTATTATCTATTTCTGAATATATAAAATTTTACGTGGTTTAATACAATACTTCCTACATAACTTTCTAATTTTCTCATAATTTAATATTTTTTTAAAATAAAATATGAATAACCGTTGTCCGTTACTTCTTTATCCATCTTCTTTTTAATTCACAAATTTCTCCATCTATTCCATCACTCCATATTTCTACATATTTTTATTTTTCATCTTAAAAAGGTCTTTTTAATAGTTAAAGAATATTAACCGCTATCCATAAATCTCGGTCAACTAAATCTCACTAATTACTATTTTAAAATTATATATATTATTAATCTCAAATTAAATTATTTATTTATTTTCAAGAAAGAAAATTTCAAATTAAATTATTTATTTAAAAAAAATTAATTAATATATTCCTATGAATTAAAATTTTCAAAATATTACGAAACAATGAGTAATTCCATTGACTATTAATATTTCCAAAATTAACTTACAATTAAATTATCTATTTTCAAAAAAATTAATCAATATATTCCTATGAATTAAAATTTTCAAAATATTACGAAACAATGAGTAATTTCATTGACTATTAATATTTCCAAAATTAACTTACAATTAAATGTCGAGGGAACAAAAATAATTTCTAATAAAAACAAAAATAGAGAAATATTAACCATTTATGTTAATATTAACCATTAGTATTAATAGTCAAATATATTTAACCACATTATAATATTTAAATATGAATAATCATTTATTTAAAAAAAAATCAAC
>JAPKLY010000102.1:638738-660053 GCA_026898435.1 Prunella vulgaris
TATATATATATATATATATATATATATATATATATATATATATATAATTATGTTTTATTATTTATTAAATAATTATTAAATACTAAATACATTTTTTAGAATAATCATATTTAAAATAAAAAATAAGTGTTTTTAAATAAAATTATATAATCTTCAATATTTTATAAAAAAATTTAATTTAAAATTAATATATAATTTTTTATAACAAAAGGACTATAATCGAGAAATTAAAAAGATAAAAGACTAAATCTGGACTCAAATAAAGTTACAAGATCATTTTTGATATTTCTCCT
Organism: Prunella vulgaris; assembly: GCA_026898435.1. NCBI lineage: Eukaryota > Viridiplantae > Streptophyta > Magnoliopsida > Lamiales > Lamiaceae > Prunella > Prunella vulgaris. The sequence continues at coordinate 639,032 of JAPKLY010000102.1, forward strand.
GGAACAGGTGTAAATTCCGGCCAATTTTTTTTAATTTCCGGCGGAAAGGACCATTTTTGATAACAAATGGACTATAATCGAGAAATTAAAAAGATAAAGGACTAAAGCTGGACTCAAACAAAGTCACAGGACCATTTTTTATATTTTCTCCTATTTTTAGTAAATTATTTTATTATTGCCTTTTAATCATCTTTATTTTGCATGTGTTTTCTATTTTATACTTACAAACAATCATTTTAATTATAATATATTCTATAATATTTTTATTTTACCTATTTCATAACATGTTTTTTAAAATGTGTCTATTTATATATGAGAATAAATTTGACGGACGAGAGAATATGAAATAATTTAATTGTGTATTAAAATTATATTTAGAAAAATTAAAATAGGTTTGCAAAACTCCAAATTTAGAAGATTTAAAATTTTATACTAACATACTATAAATTTGAAGAAAAACTAACCGAGATATGGATTTGAAATAAAAATATCGTTGTATGGAAATAAAATTTTATATTAATATACTATACCACAATATGATCTTCTAGGGTGTATTTTGTTTAGGGGACTAAATAGTTAATCCTCCTAACACAGTCCTGTGTTAGGGGGATTAACTATTTAGTCCCATGAATAAAACACACCCTTATATTTCTGTTCCAATACTTGATAATATTTTAAGGATGTGTTTGTCTTAAAATTCATTCAGATGAGATTAAAACTTTTGAACTCTTGTATCATTCAAGTAAAAAATTTAAAATTTTAATTTTCACATCTCATGCTCAATCCACGACTAAAACACCTATAAGCCTATAATTATTTTTCTTAATACAATTTATTTTTCTTTCATTCACTTTACTCTTACCCAGGACACCAAAATAATCTATCATTATTAAATATTGATTGAACACGTAATACAAAATCTATCTCTACAAAATTTCACAATAAACACATTTTTTTATTCGTCAAGGATTTTACACACTTTATATGCACACTTAAATCCCAAAAATAAAAATAAAAATAGCCCAAATGTTTCTTATAAGACTTGATACTTTCAATTTTCTTTCTTTAAATAAAAAATATTATTATTACTAATATTCCTAAACAATAACGATTTCATCGATTTCATTTCTTGATACTTCTAAATTTTTTTTTTGATACTCTTTATGAAATATATAATATTTTAAAACGTTTAAAATAATTTTTTAATAAATTTATAATAAATTATTTTCATATAAATCATTGTATTACTTTGCCAACACAAATAAAAATGGGAAGATTGTAAACGAAAATGCAGTCCATGTACAAGAAATCTGTTTAAAATCCAAAAATTTTATAGTGATACAAAAACTTTTCTAACAGTCTTCTTTAACAATACAAGGAGAAAAATATGTTTAATAATGTAAATTGTCAAGCATGGCTAACTGCATCTAAACAAGTGTGACGACAGGAGGGGATGGGGAGCTACGACAGATTGCAAAGCACAATCAATAAGTCTAAATTCTAAGAAGTTCCATTGGTGGTCGGGACTTTATCCGCTTGCTTCTCTTCCTCACTGACCGTTGTGACCTTCTCGTCTGACGACTCTGCAGAAGAGTCGTCGCTCTTCAGTTCCGACTCAAATTCTTTGGCCGCCTGCAATTGAAATGTGTCAACTTAGACCAGATGTACTTCTCTATGTGCAAGTTTATAAATACAAGAAGGAAAAATTAGGGGGAGCAAACATTATATTTAAATAGTTGTGTTTTTTTGTAAGATACTTCCACAGTTGTTAATTTATTGTACATGAATGCTAAGCCGAGATATATTTGAATCAATTTCACCGTGAAACTTGTTTGCATTTTGAGTATATTTTTTGATGGATATTACTAGTTGTTTCATGTAAAAGCATTGGTTTAATAGTAATACCTAATACCATTTTTAGTTGCACAGTGAATTTGGTTTACAAGTGACTTACTCTGGTGCTAAAAAACACAAAAACATTACATATATATTAGCCTATAGTGAACTAATAAATGGAAGTTCAAAAGCTCATAATATCTCAAAATGACACAAATCAAAAGCATTAACTTCAATAACAAGTAGCCAACAATAAATATTCTCCCTCCCTCCCTCCCTCCCACACACACACGCACACACAAGGATTTTCACCAAGAAATGAGGAAGCTACTGCTTGTTTAAGAACAAGTAGTGAGTTAAGGAAGCGCTTGAAAAGATTATCAATAAAATCCATTAGGTACAAAGAGTTGCAGATTTTGCACCCAAGTTATTAGTAGGATTTGCAGGGACAATCTATTGCTTTAGAATTCCTGATTATGTTGCAAAATAGCAGTGATCATAATTCATAAGTTTCAACAAACCACTTGAGAAACTCAACAATCATGTAGAATCAAAATATACACAGCTTTCCAAACATCACACCTCCACAAGCTCGGGATAGACCAAGTAAAATCACCATGAGGCAAAGCTCTAACAATAACAAAAGTGACTTGGTACAACTATTAGCATCATATTATTGAAATAAAAAATATGCAACGAATGCATTGGTCAAACAGTCAAGAATATATACTATCTTGCAATTAGTAAACTAGTTAAGTGTGATTATAAGAAATTAAAGACCATAACATGGAACCTGGAATATTTTGCACGTAGGATCTATTTGTAGGGATGCATATAAGTTAGGCTAGCCATTCTGATTTTTTAAGCTCTTACTAATGTGAAAGTAGAGGCATATTATATAAAAAGAAACCTAGTTTCCTCATTTAATAAACGTGAAATAGAGCGAAGTTTATTAAAATAAAATCTTGTGTTCCTCATAAAAAAATGTGAAAGTAGAAATGACAATTGGAAGGAGGATAAATAGGATCAAGCCAAATGGTTTCGACGAGGAGCTTTGATAGAGTGAGTAGCCTTGCTAAGATGGTGGGAGCCAATCAAGTTTCCTAAAAGGCTAAACACTACTAATTCTTAGGGATCACCCATGGAGCATAGATATGTAAGTGTCCTAAAAGACACAGTTAACTAAAAACTGAAATGGCTAGATATTTCAGATTATCCTGGTGCAGAACAAACATTTTCCCACACATTATCCAAGGTCTAGCTTGGAGAAATGAAAAAAGTGATACATTTCTAATTTCATCAAACATCTCAGCCTGCTATCGTATTTGTACATAGTTTCATATCTATTAGATATCAAATACAGGATTCAACCTTCTCATGATCAGAAAGTTAAAGTTCATTCAAGGATGCATTTGATTATTGGTCAAATACAGAAGCACAGGGAACCTAATACTTGTGAAATCAGACCCTGCAGGTAAATTTTTAAATCTACTACAAATTGATTATAACTAAGGTAAAACAATCAAAGGTGCCCATTATCCAAAAGACCGAATTTAAGCCAAAGCCCTACAAGTTCTTTTCAAATTCTAAGAGTTCAATCAAAATTGCCACAGAAAACATATAAGCCTCATTCAATACATATATATATGTTCGAATCAAGGAAATCCAATATAAACATGTTCAAAATTCATAAGCAAGTTTAAATTATAATATTGGGAAAGGAAAAGCACGAGCTGTAATCAATTAGAAATCAAACCTGCTGAAAGCTCTTAATTGTTTTACCAAAACTTCTTCCCACTTCGGGCAACTTCTTCGGCCCGAAAACGAGGGCCACCACGCCCGCAATAACAACGAGCTCCGGCACTCCAAGCCCGAATAGGCAGTTGCAGGACATCCCTCTATTCTTGGCTCTCCCGGGCCGATCGACGGAGAGCCCGAGCCTTGCCCTGTTACAAACATTGTAGCTGAAGAAAACTGAGGAAGAGGAAGATAGAGAAGAGAATCTTGGAGATGGGTTTAGGGTGAGCAAGGGTGTAACCGGAGAAGACGAGAAAGTCGCCATAGGAAAGTACGCTTCAGCTGCTTATGGCTTGAACGGTATTTATCCCGACTGCTTTGCGTACTGCTATAGAGAGAGAGAGAGAGTGTCTAATTATTGCTAGGTGAGTTGGTGGTGGGTAGGTAGTGCGTGCCCTTGATATTTCTTTTCCTTATTTTTTTTATTTTTATTTTTGGAGCCCATACTTTTCACGTTTTCTTAGTTACCATGCTACACTAAGAATAATTAAATTAAATAATGAAATAAAAATATATTTTATTAATTTTTACGAGTGTGAAATACTCCCTCCGTCCCAGGACTAGTCCAGGACATGCGAACAGTGGGTGTAAAGTTAAATAATTAAATAAGAAAATATATATTTTATTGACTTTTGTGAGTGTAAAAAATGAGACTGGATCCTCTGCTGGGGTGATAAACCAACAAATGCTGATAGGCTTTAAACGACGTCGTTAAAATCTAATTTCAAAAAAAAAAAAAAGTTTTAACGACGTCGTTTAAAGTCCCAGCACCATTTGCTGGTTTATCACCCATCAGAGGATCCGCTCCAGTAATTTTTTTTTTTTTAGGTGTGTGAATTAAAAGTTGGGACGTTCAAATAAGAAAAATATGAAAGTAGTTTTGAAATAGAGGGAGTATTTTTTTTGGAGTATGAAAATTGAGTTGAGACATTTAAGTAATGAAAATGTGAAAGTATAGTTGTAACAAGATGAAATAGTTACTAAATAATGCTCAACTTTGGGTGCTAACGTCAGCCACTGAAATTCACAAATTTATTTTTTTATTGGGTAGATTTTTTGTGTGCACGATGCACCGTATAATTTAAATATATTTACAATTAATTGCGATAGTATTTATTAAATGATTATACTGAATAAATATTGAGTGTAGTCAGTCATAAGTCATAACTATCCGCTGACGTAAATACTAAGACCTTGCTCTTTTGTTTATAGGGCTGAGTTACATATAGTTTCAAAAAAGTCATTATATTTACAAATAGGTACTGTATAAAAAAAATAAAGTGCTTCTGTGCAGAAAAAAAATATGCTTCTGTGCAAATATTTTGAACCTGTTTGTAAATATAGTGATTTTCTTGAACTTATATGTAAATCATCCTTGTTTTATATATTTATTTTTTCTTCAAGAAAAATTAAAACACTAGTCTTGTGTTTAGTGAGTCGAAATTCCATTTAATCAACAATTAGTCGTGTAGTAGAAAATCTTGTATACAAACTGGGAATATGACAATTCAAAATTTGAAAATTGCTAATGCTCAAGCGAAATATTAACACATTTAAGTGAAAAGTAATGTTTTTATTTATCAAAGTTGCACATTAAGATTTGTAGTTATACATCTTTATATGAAAAGTGATAATCATTGAGTGGTGACTGATGGAATGACAATTTTCTAGTTCAATGTTACAAATTTCAAGTAAAATTCTGCTGTAAAGCTGAAAAGATAAATGGTTAAAACAGATCATTACATAGTTTTGATGAATCTAAAAAGATAAGATGAGCAAAAAAGCAAACCAAGAGACGAGCAACTGAGAGTTTCAACTGAACTAAACCCAAGATCCACTTCAATTTTATCTAATCCTCCTCGAGATTGATTGAATCCTTAAATTTTGCATATAAGATCCTCTTCAACTCTGCCATCTGAGCAACTATTGATGCTTTCTCCTCCTCTAGCTTCTCCAAATTCTTGGTTGTCGCCTCAGTCATCTCTTCAATCCTGCTTTCGACTTCTTCTTTGGGCACATGAGCAAAGACCTCCCCTATTTGGAACCGAACAATATCCTCATCAGTAAGAATCAACTCGTTACTTGCATCCTCAAGGCTTTCATTTGTTTCCTGGTCATAATTTGTTTAATTATAAACTTGGGTATGAGACAGAAAAGCGCGTTAAAAGATCATCAGTATGATATGAGGCATAGACTTGAATATCATTATATAAGTTGCCAGGTAAAATGGACAAGGAAGGAGGCTAGCCTTGAAAAGCAAGTGAGATTCACAGAGTGGAAGTAGTATTGCCAACGTCGTCTGGTGTAGAGTACTTGATATAAATATTTAATTAAATATGTTAGGTAGTAAATAATTTCTTGATGAAAGAGGCGAAAAGCAATAATAATAAAGCTATCAGAGAGAAGCTTGGGTGCAAGCATCTTATATTGTAACACCCGACATCATCTGCAGCAAATAGGTCAGTTCCAGTCGATTCCTTTAAGTCAGAAGAGCCTAATTCTTTGTTACTTTCAACGGCAGAAAAACAAACTGGTCGAACAGATCATCATAAAACTTCATATGATTGGTTGGCTATATAATGAATAGAAGGGTCCTAAATGGCTAAATCCATGAAAACGAACAGCCACTCCACATACTCCACGAGGCCTCACTCTTATGCATTGGCTGAGCATGTTCTGTACAAGGTACTAGAATAAAATTCGACTGTTTAAGATAATAAAGTGGAGTTCATATGTATGATTTCAACTATTCCAAACCAAGCTAGTCTTTTCAGTAGAAGATAACAAGAAAGAGATAATTCTTAATAGAGCTTTCTTTCCCTAATGTATTGCTCGGAAGTACAGCTAATGGAGCCAATCACGGGCCAAGTGCAAATACCAGGTCTAGTGTCATCTCATAGTTTGGCAAAACTCAACCCCTATTTCAAGACTCCAAAGGAAAAAAATTTGGGATAAGGCTCAATGCTACTCACTTAATAGGTCAAATCTCATTTTCATAATCTAACTATATAGTATATACCATTGCCAGAATCTGAAATTAATTTGTATGACTGATATTTCTGTCTCAGCACACCCATACTAGTTCAAGTCAAGAATTTATGAACATAAGGCGCTTCACAATACTTAAGAATAAGATTCTGAGCAGTCACATTTGTCACCCTCCTCAACATTGGAAAAAGGACCCAAAGTTACAAAAAATAGTCAAAGTACTGAAAAAAGAGAATACTCGAGCATTTGACAGCATAAAATGAGGATTAAATGTTGCAAAATCCCAAACTATGGAGTATGTATGTAGTTCCACTTTAACACAGTCTACTAGGTTCTGAATTACAAAGGCACCCATCAGCAGAAAATGCTAAAACTCAGTAATCTCAGTATAAGAAACTCGAAAACAATACCTAAGACATATAGTCGGTCTATCCAAAGTTTATCGGTCATATTTTATTTTCTAGGCCTCCTAAAACGAGACTATTGATAATCTTTTCGTGCATTCTTATCAATAATAATAATGTCTCATTTAACATCAATGACTTTCAACTACTACGATTGCGGGCAATGTTCATCATATTATGAACTATCCAGTGCATCTTCCATCCTTCTGCAAAACACCATGCTCTAATATGAAAGACTGAGCAAAGCAAGTTGAGCAGAACTTCAAATTCAATATTTTATATAGTAATTACTTTCTTTATCACTATGGCTATTACTACCAACACCACTTCTTCAGGTAAAGTAAATCCACCAACTACTGCGCCGACGGCAGCACCATCGGGCTCTGACTGCTTTGCCAACACATCAATAACCTTCCAGAAACACATTCAGAAATACTGAACAGGATTTCTCATACAAAAAAAAAAAAACGAAATACCTTAGCAGCCTTGATTTCATCATCTAATTCGTGAAGCCGATTGTTCAATCTTCCAAACTTATTGATATTTTGCTGATCTGCCCACGTCACCTCAGCCTCCGACCCAGATGATCCAGCCTTAATTTACAAGGGAAAACAGCATTCAATACACCAAAAGATAAAGAAAAATAAACTGCGTGCAATGGTGTGCTTAGATTCAGCAATCGCTAGGCGCGAGTGTTGTTTGAGTGTGCGATAATCACTCACCTGCTGCATTTTTTGGAAGAATCCAAGATGGGAGTCCGGAAAACAGGAGGGTTTATGCTTAACCGGACAGAACTGGAGAAATTTTGGGCCGAAACAAATTTTTAGAATTTTTTTTACTTATTTACTGTATAAGTTATAACACAGCATTACAACCTGTTAAATTGAAACCTTATGCTCCCACCAACTCATATTATATATAAAAAAAGAGAGAGAATATTTTCACCTAAAACTCTAAACTAAAATAAAATTTTCATTTTAAATTCATTTCCAACCGTTCATAAATTCAAATTATTATTTTAACTTTTTTTTGTTTAACATTAATATTACAAATATATAAAAACAGGATATTAGTGATTTAAAAAAATGACTATATTTATAAATTGATTTAAAATGTCTGTATAAAATTATAAATTTATTTATTTTGCACATAATCAATTTATAAATTTTTAATGGGTTAATTCTATATAAATACACCACATTTTACTTAATTTTCAATTTAATCATAAGCTTCACGATTATTGTAAAAAATCTCAACCTTTTAAAAAGTTTCAATTCGATACACTTTTTTTTTCCGGCTAGCAGTTGATGACGTGTCTCGCCGGAGCGCGTGAAATGTTGTCACGCTGGTGTACACGTGTGAAATACTTTTTTGGTTAATTCTATATAAATACACCACCTTTTACTCAACTTTCAATTTAATCCTGAATTCATGATTATTATAAAAAATCTCAACCTTTTAAAAAGTTTCAATTCGATACATTTTTTTTTTCCGGCTAGCAGTTGATGACGTGTCTCGTCGGAGCGCGTGAAATGTTGTCACGCTGGCGTACACGTGTGAAATTACTTTCCATAGTATTTCTCAATTTAATTGCGCGTGACAACATTTCACGCGCTCCGATGAGACACATCATCAATTGCTGACCGAAAAAAAATGAAGTGTATCGAAAGGTTGAGATTTTTTATAATAATCGTGAACTCAATATTAAATTGAAAGTCGAGTAAAAGGTGGTGTATTTATATAGAATTAACCAAAAATATATTTCACACGTATACGCCAGCGTGACAACATTTCACGCGCTCCGGTGAGACACGTCATCAGTTGCTGGCCGGAAAAAAAAGTGTATCGAATTGAAACTTTTTAAAAGGTTGAAATTTTTTACAATAATCGTAAAAAAGCTCAGGATTAAATTGAAAGTTGAGTAAATGGTGGTGTATTTATATAGAATTAATTTTGTGAATTATTTTGTAATTTATGAATCAAATCAAACATGGGCCAATAATATATATATATATAAACACAATAGTGATTTCCTCCACCAATTCACGCTAAAACATAAAATAATAAGATGCTAATATTGTTTTTCACCCATTAGTCTTAACATATTATTCTATAATTTACATTTTAATTTTTATTTTTAGTTTAGTTATACTTACATAATATTTTATTTTTTTTTCAATATATCTCAACTACATATCAAATAAAAAATTTGTGTATTTAGCAATGAAAACAAATTGAAAGTATAAACTCTAATTCAATTTAATAGTTAAATCTCTACTATTATTCAAATTAATTATCTTTTTTTTAATATTTACTTCGCATTCATATTCCATATATAATATAAAACAAATATATAATATGAATTCTATTATATAAAAATATTTTACTAATTAGTTTTGATATATAGTTGAATACTTGAATTTAAGAAAAATTTATTAGTATTTTTAATATTAATGATATTTTCAAAATTTTAGTATTTTATTAATTTTAAAAAATTAAATATATATATTTAATTAAATAATTGAAAGATACTTATATGTATAATATCTTACATAAATTATATATTAATAAAAATTAATAAATTATAATAATAAAAAATTAAATAAATTTAAATTAAATTTATAACATATTTACATCATATTAAAATATTATTAATATATAAGGGAGAATGACTAGTAATTATATATAACTGTTAAACCCATGAATCCTCCTTCTACCGCCTTAACGCAAAACCCCACGCCTCCTTCTCGACGGTGGTTGATTGATTGAATTTGCAGCCGCGCCCCTCTCGACGGTGGTCGGTTGATTGAATTTGCAGAGGGCAGGTATGGCGGTCGAGAAGAACAAGCTCGAAGAGGAAGCGCGTGTTCTTCGCTTCTATAAGATAGTCCTCAGTTGGGATTACTTTCGCATTCTGAAAGAATTTATGGTATTCGTTTTATGCTCCTCTTTCCAATTCTGTTTGACTTTTTTTTTTATTACTACTGTATACACTGTCGTCCCTCGCCTAGCACTTGGCGTTGCATTAGATTCAAGTTTTTCTTTGTTTTTGTGTTTAATACAATGGGTGTTTTGAATTAATTATAGTGGTTTTTCTGGGTAATTGTTTAGAAGCGGGATAAAGGTAAAGAAACTGTGGATGGGCGTGCCCTAGGATTGAGGGAAGTGAAGGACACGTACAAAGATGTTGATGATTATCTTTCTACATTTGAGCCTTTGCTCTTTGAAGAAGTTAAGGCCCAGATTGCCAAGAGTCAAAGTGATGATGATCAAGAAAAAGGTGTTGTTTTTGTCACTTTGTTATATTTTTTTTCTGTTAGATTTTCTTTTGTTGGGATTTGAGAGTTACTCCCGTTGGAAATTTTAATCTTGAAGGTGTTAATTGATTATAGGCACGCAACAAAGTTCTCTAATGCATCCAATTTACTATTTTCCTCTTCATATTTCTGAAAGAATTTTATATTCTTATCATACATAAGCATAGCCTTGGTTCTAGTTTCACATTATTTATCTACAATGTGTTCCTGAACATACAGCGAACGTGTCAGAGCCAGCAGGAACAATAGAATGCACTGAAGTCGAAGGATTTCATTTACCTATGATCATGTGTGATAACGATGTATCACTATCTCAAAATGATTTATTGCTGCTTTCTGATACAAAGGTAAAACTGTTTGTTGTACCCAATACAGTATCAATTACTGGCATTTTATTGGACTTCTTAGGGCTCTATTTTAGTCTCTCTCTGTAGATTGTGATTCCTAAACTGCAAATAGTGTAACAGATGCAGTTTGTTGAGGGCGACAAATTACCAACCACATATGCCTTTGCGTTAGTTGAGCATCGTCAACAAAACAGTATAAGACTCCGGCTCTATTTGCATGGAGAAGTGAAAAGATTTAACACAGATGAAGTTGAGTCTTCCCCAAGGCTGTTGAGAATGCTTCGTATTGTTAGTGAAGTGAAGAAACTATTCTATATTTTGAAGGTAAATTAATATGATGATATATCTTATATGTACTGCCAACTTATGGGATGCCAAAGGTTGATAGAAATGCCTAATGTTCAATTATAGTAATGGATTGTCTATATCTCTTTATTATTTTCATGACTGGTATTAGGTCTTTCTTTTGCTATACTAATACTCCCTCTGTCCCACAGGAATTTGCACAATTTCTTTATTTGAACGTCCCACACAAATTTGCACACTACTAAAAAGGGAAACATTGATTTACGTGCACACTCACAAACATATACACATATTTACCCATATGCCACTACTTTATATATAAAACACATATTCCTTAAAAAATGTGCCGTCCCGTAGGGTGCAAATTCCTACGGGACGGAGGGAGTATCATTTATCAAATTTTATTGCTTGCACGTTCATACCAAGTGATTTTGTAATTCTGCTTTCCAGATTTGCAGCTTATCAACTATAGTCCGTGAATATGTTGGCATGCAGTCTATTACCTCTCTTCGCTTCAGGGATTTGATACTGAAAGCAGCTGACACTGAAGACACAACTGAAGATCGTGCCTGGAAACTATCCAGACCGCTAAAAGAGTTCATTGAAAGCACTCATAATAAATCGCAAATGGAGGCTATATATGTGAGCTCTTGACCAACTTTTTCCTCAATTTTCAGAACCCTCACGAATCCCCTCTTGCTTTCAATGCTCACCAGACGCCAGCATTATTCATATATAGTCAGTTGTTTTCAAAGGATATGCGTATCCTTGTGTTTCGCAGTTACCTTCTATTTATTTGAGATTTACTGATTCAGCTCCCTCAAAAAATTTGTTGCAGGCAGGTCTTTCACGCAGATCCTTTGTTTTGATCCAGGTTTGACTTGTAACTTAAAAAACCTAAGCTACAAGAAATGTTGCCACTAGCACATTAATTGTAGCCGTACCAATGCTGGTTCTATTTGATTTTGCCTTCACATTATGCTTGTACTTTCCTAGCAAAATAGCGCAATGTAGGTCAAAATACACCTGTTTAACAGAATACTTTCTTTTAGGGCCCCCCAGGGACGGGAAAAACACAAACCATCCTTGGGCTCCTAAGTGCCATCTTGCATGCTACTCCGGCTAGGGTACACTCTAACAAGTAACCATCCTTTTATCTTATCCTCTGAATTGCTTATGCTGCTGAGTCAGTTCTTACAGTGCAACTGCTGAATATATCATATTCAACCTTGAAATGAATAACTTGAAATATATATTATGCAGGGTACAATTGATTGGAGTAAAACGTGGGCCAGAATTGCCTATTCAGGAAAAGTATGTGGGATGCTGTTAGTTCACTTACATGTGCAAGTTCTCCATAAGTCTGCACATTTTTTTTTATACATGTGTTCCATTTTAGTAAGCTACTTAATTTTTTCGCAAGGTTTATACTTAATCTTGAGCTGTCACTTGTAGAGCCCCCCAAACATGTTAAACAATTTAAGAGATTTATTAGGTACATCATCTAAAATGAACTTCAAGGTAATGTACAAATGCTGATGGTAAAGTTTCTGAGTAGTTTAGAGAGAATCAAACTATCACTTATATATAACCCCTTCTAATATATTTAACAATTTAAATGATTCATTTTTAGTTGATTATCTACAATAAAATTCCAAGGCAATAATACGAAGACTGATGATGAAGTTTACATTGTAGGACCTCTAATGATACTCCCCCGTTCCTCTATTAAATTCTCATTTTTCCCATTTTGATCTATCCCACTATAAACATCCCATTCCTTTTTTGGTAACCTACTCTTTTACTTTTTAATTTATTTTCCCATTACTTTTTGTTATAATACCCTACTTTTTTCTCTTTTCCTATCACATCGCTTGTGCTATAACTATTATTTTAACAACGTAAATGGGAAGTTTATTGGGGGACGGAGGGAGTATTAAACAACTTATAGCTTCATGATGACATCATGTAAATTGAACGTTCAAGGTAATGTTATGAACTGTGATAGTGTTTAAGGCTTTAACAATGTAAACTCTAAGTTGTATTTTGCATATATTGGCATTGCCTCGCATTCATTCCAAATGTGGTAGACTGCTCATGTATTTGAATGAACTCACTGCTTTTCAAGGCCTTTTAGCATTAAGGGGGAAAGAATGCGAATCAGGCATCGTAATTGTGTTGTCTTAATTACAAATATTGAATACTCCCTCTGTCAAAAGTATGCACCTTCTATTTTTAACAACAATATTTTTACTTCATCATTCAACCATCGCTTAATTATTTCACATGTTATTGACTTTACACCAACAAACAATCACTTATTTCATAAATGGATCACATAATACCCCGAAATATCCTGATATAATCTACTTTTTATACTATTTCTGAAAACATGTCCAAAGCCAATGCGCATACTTTTGGTGGACGGAGGGAATATTTTATCCTAACCATTGTGTTTTGTGAATTAGATTAAGAAATGCATTACCAAATTATCTGTTCAATTTGAAGCCATATATTGAGACATTTCAAGTTTCCTCTGTCTTTCGTAATTATTGTTTATTTTGTAGTACCAATTGCAAATGTGAATAGTCATATTGCATACTATTACTTATTGTAGATTTTTCATGGTAACAGTTCATTTAATATGTTTAGATTTTTACAGGTACAATCACTGGGAAAAAGCATCTCCATGGTTATCTGGCATCAATCCTAGGGATAGTATCATGCCTACAGATGGTGATGATGGATTTTTTCCTACATCAGGAAATGAGTTGGTGAGAGCAATTTCATTTTTAAAATGTAAGTTCTAAATTGTTTGCTACTAATTGAAACTTTGAACTTAATGCAGAAACCAGAACTGGTTAATTCTAGTCGAAAATATCGCGTTCGTGTTTTAGTATGTGCCCCATCAAATTCCGCCCTTGATGAGATTGTCCTACGTCTCCTAAATACTGGTTAGTTACTTGTTTTTTTCTCACTTTGCTATATACTCCTTTCGTCCCACAAGAACTTGCAAGGGGGAGGGACACACATATTAAAAAAAAAAGTGGAATAAAGTGAAGAAAGTAGTGTTTTGAGGGGTATTTGGTAAAATTTTATGTATAGAGTAAAGAAGTTAGTTGAGTTGAGTGTAGTGTGGGGCCCAAAAGAGAAAAAATAATGACATTTTGTGTAAATATGTGAATATTATGAGGATAAAGTTTATGAAATGATTTCCTTTTTTGGGTCTGCAAGTTGTTGTGGGACATCCCGAAAAAGAAAGTCTGCAAGTTCTTGTGGGATGAAGGGAGTATTTGGTTTCTTCTGCTATCAGAATATGATGATTTATAAGTTCTTTCATAACTTGACTGAAATCCAATGGTACATCCTTTCACTTGTTTTATATGACAATTTTGTATGAAACTATGGAAGAATGGGAAGACTTTGGTTCATTAGACAAGAAGTCTTCTCCTCTTGATTGTTTCTCAGAAGGTAGAGTGAGATAGGATAGGTGGATATCCTCTTAGTTATTGGTGTCTTCCAATACATATACACGAGCTATTTCAATTCTTCTCTGACTAGATAACATTATGTTTTCTCCTCATCGTCTCCTTTTCCTGTTATCATTTTCTGTCCTTCCTAGCTAGGGTTACATCTTACCCTTGCAAATGCTTCTATCCATTCTAATCTATGGGAACTTGTTGGTCGTTTCTCTTCCAATGATGATTGATCAGATCATTTATGTTTTGCATGTAGGCTAGTTATAGAATAATTTGTTATAAGCATTTCTTTTCATTTCTCCTCATTTATCTTCCTAGCTAACTAAAGGTAGGCCATTCGAAATTCTTAAGCCCTTCAACATGAATACTCCTTCTTTGTATTTCCAGTGCAGATTATACAGAGGGCAGATGAAGCCCTTAATATTTGTATGATTGCTTTTGGACAGTATTCCTTGACTGTTAAAAATGTGTTCTTAATGTGTTACAGTTTCTGGCATCAATTATGTAAAAAACTAGTTGGGGATAATTAGTGGTGTCTATTTTTGAGCTGATGGTTCTTCTGGAAATAAGATTTCCCTTTTTAGAAAACAAACATGAATAATGAACATCTCAAAAAAAAAAAAAAAAAGTCTAGGAAGAAAGATTCAATTAACTAGTGGAGGAAATGTAATCCTAGTACAATTGCAAGTTAAACATAATTTTATCCTGGTTGGTTAGTCCTGGGGTTTAGCCAGTAAACTTTTGTGTGTTTAACTGTTCGGGCAATAAAGTTTAATTGTATTATCAACTTATCATCCTAATGTTAGCTCTTCTGGAAACGTTTTCAGTCGTGAGCCGTAATTAACTACTTAAAAAGGAACAAGAAGATCCACAATTAGGTACTCCCTCCGTCCCATTTTAGTTTACTCAAGTAAAATAGTGCTGGTTTATTGAGAAAATTGTTTATTAGTATTAAAATGTATGAAGTTAACGGTATATTGGTCATTTCTACTTTATTTAAGAGAACTTTGTTTATTGCTCAAGGGTATATTGAAAAATGTAGTGGCATTGAGATGTATATAAGGGATGTTTGGAAGTGGTTAGTTTTAGAGGGTAGAAATGTTTTTCCATAGATTTGAGCAATCTAAAATGGGACAGAGGGAGTATAAGTCTCTTGGCATATGCCTTTGCTTTTTAACATTTGTTTTCCCATTAAAACAAAGACAAAAATCCTATTGATTTAATTTTTTAAAAATATTTCTGAGTGTCAATTGACTGGAGATCAATGTGATTTGCTGAATCGGATTAAGATACCAATCAATGTTTGCTCCTTCAGGTTTACATGCGTCGTAGCTTTCTTTTCTTACAGTTCAAATAAATTTAGTGCTCGAACAAAAACTGCTGGTTAGAGTCCAATGACATAGTCGATGGAAATAACTTTTTAAGTCACGTTCAAGAAATTTCTTTTGGTTTCTATATGCTGATGATTCAATGGTTATGTTACAGGCATTCGTGATGAAAATGACCATGCATACAACCCTAAAATTGTGCGAATTGGTCTTAAAGCACACCACTCAGTCCAGGCAGTTTCAATGGACTACTTGGTATATACATTGATAATGTTTGTTAGTGGCTAATTGTACTTGATGTAGGAATTTTAGTAGTTCAAAACTGTAACCATGTGTTTTAGGTAGAGCAAAAAATTGCAGGTGGGAACTCTCAAGTTGGCGATAAACAGAAGCAGCAAGGAGGTCAAGCGAAGGATAAAGACAGTATCCGTGCTTCTATACTGGAAGAAGCAGTGATTGTATGTGGTGTACACTTTTCCATTCATGTACATATGTTCGTTTGATGGATATGGCCAAAATATGTTTAGTGATTTAGCTGATTGTTCCCAGGTTTTCTCCACTCTGAGCTTCAGCGGGTCAGCTCTGTTTAGCAAATTAAACCGTGGTTTTGACGTTGTCATAATTGATGAAGCCGCTCAAGCTGTAAGTTACTAGATTTCAAAATTTTGAAAGTGTGGTCAATGCGGTTTAAGTATATGGCCACTCCATATTGCTTATAAAGTGCTAACTTTTTGTGGTTATCTTTCCATTTGAAGCTTGTATTGAACTATATATAATATATTGGTTCTTCATAACTATTGCTGATGCATGATATTGAGATGTTGCTTCCAACTATGCTAGTCACTCAGAACAATAGGTTCTGCATTATTCTCTTTCATTCTATATTGCCATAGTATTTTATGTTTTAGAAACTGAGCTAGTACGAGTATTTATAAATTGGCCTGCTACTTTCTTGGTCCTATGCATAAGTTAATATTCTGAGTGTTATAACCAGTCTTTTAATTTTATTTGCAATAGGTGGAGCCAGCAACGCTCGTTCCTTTGTCCAATGGATGTAAACAAGTGTTCTTGGTATGTGCTCCTCAGCATTCTCAGACTTGAAGTCGTCGATGCACAACTCATTTCTAATTTAATTTGTGACTGTTTCTGATTCGAATTATAATACTGCTCCTAAGGCTCTATACGTATTTTGCTGAGCATATATGCAGTTCATTTGGAGGTAGAAATGTTATTTTTCTTTTAATTTTCAATTGGATCGTTTACTCCTTGAACAATGGGTGACTAGTCAAAAGTTGCAGTATTTTTTCCTGAGATGTTACTACTGAGTGATTATTGCTTGGAGAAACATATTACTGCTGAATATGATTGTGGATAATAATAATAATCATGTATGTTGCTTTTCAAGTCCACTTTTCAAGATAATGTTACTACCAAGCTTATTATGTCGGTTTAGGTGGGAGATCCTGTTCAGTTGCCAGCCACTGTAATTTCTACTGTAGCAACAAAATTTGGGTAAGAACAGCATCTGGAAAATACAGTTTTTACCTTTTACTGTTATTTTTAAGGATTATACATCCAGCAGAATAATGAATTTCTGGGAACCCTGTAGATATGGGATGAGCTTATTTAAAAGATTCCAGAGGGCAGGCTATCCAGTACAGATGCTAAAGACCCAATATCGCATGCATCCGGAGGTGCCTGTGTTTCTTTCATATTCTTGTATTTTATTTCTTTGGCACAAGTACAGACATTGTAGATGACTCATTCAGAAATACAGGGAAAAACAACAAACTGAAGAAAGAACAAGGGTTTAAACACTGAACTCAGAAACAATAGCTCAATATTTTAAGAACCATGATGTCGTAATTTTAACCTTTGTTAATTCAACCATTCAAAATTTAAAAAAAGCACTTAGTCGTGAGCACCTGCTGCAGAAATGTTGAATTCTGAATATGGATGGAACTGGTTCCTTAGGTAGCATATTTGTTCAGTTGTGTTGAATTTTGTTTCTGCAGATTAGGAGCTTCCCTTCCAAGGAATTTTATGATGAAGCACTGGAGGACGGACCTGATGTTGAAGGTCAAACAACACGTTCATGGCACAAATTTCGATGCTTTGGGCCATTTTGTTTCTTCGACATACACGAAGGGAAGGAATCCAATCCACCGGGAAGTGTTTCTTGGGAAAACGTTGATGAGGTTGATTTTGTCCTTGCGTTGTACAGTAAATTGGTGAATGGATATCCAGAGCTTAAGTCAAGCTCTCGACTTGCAATTATAACACCGTACAGTAATCAAATCAAGCTCTTCAAAAGAAAGTTCCAAAGCACTTTTGGTGTTGAGTCCAGCAAAGTTGTTGATATCAACAGTATTGATGGATTTCAGGTAGTTTTGAACTTCCAAATTATTTATAGAGGGTATACCCTGCATTGCGGCTATTGCGTTTTGAACAGTGCTTGTATAAGGCTATATTCTCTTCAATCCACGCAATATCGCTTATCTGGAATGAGTCTGATTGAGTAATCTAAAAACTCTTCAGGGACGCGAAAAAGATGTTGCTATCTTTTCATGTGTTCGGTCAAGTGAAGATAAAGGCATTGGTTTTGTTTCTGATTTTAGACGAATGAATGTCGGTATTACTCGAGCAAGGGCTTCTGTTTTGGTATGGTTTCATCTAGATTGCAATTTCAGTTGTCCTGTCCCAATTCTTTTTAATTATCTTATATTCATTCTTTTTTTGTTTGAATCTAGGTTGTGGGTTCTGCCTCAACATTGAAAAGAGGAGATGGCCACTGGAAGAACCTAATCGAAAGCGCAGGGCAGAGAAACGTATTGTTCAAGGTAAAATTGCCCAGTTATTTGACATGCAATTGCATAATTTGATTACATTCATAGCCAAGTCTCTACCTCAGTAAACTTGGATATTTTTAGCGTGTCTTAGTTATTGTAAATTTGGTTGCATTCATACCAGATTAGATTATCTTTTTTCACTTATCATGTTCAGTCGTTGTTCCACTGGTGTAGGCCAGTAACTTTACCCTTTTCTGGGGATCCAGGCCGTTACCACGTTTGAAATTGGTCGTGCAAGTTTATCATTTCCGTTCACTTACAGGACGAAAAAATTGGATATGATAAATTTAAGGGACCAAATTCAAAGATGGAAACGGTTTCTGGACTAAAAATGGGTAAAGTCACTATCTTAAAAATATGAACCCTATATTTCGGATGGAGATCCCCTCCTGTACAGGGGATCCGGATCCCTATATTTCATTGGTTGCTTTCAAGTAGACATGCATCCACATGATGGTAGATTGAAGGGAAATGTAAAAAGTGACGCAGATAATGATGTGCATTGCATAAGTTTGATAACTGATCCATTCTAACGACGTCATTGTGATTGGTATAACAGTTTATCCAGTTTCTTAGGATAATGATCATCACTTACTAGTTACTAGAACTAATCTCAGGTTTCCAAGCCCTACGCCGATTTCTTCAGTGAGGACAACCTTAAATCAATGGAAGTAGAGGACTCCGTGCCAGAGGAGGGCCCGACTGAAGAGATGGATGTCGATATGCCCATTACTGATGGTAATGCCGATCAAGGACAGCCTGATTATAATGACGGGGATGATGGTGGAGAGGACGGGTATGATGGTGGGGACTTTGGCGACGACGACTAGACCTAAAAGAATTTCTTTCAGCTGCAATCTGGGTTTTTCATTGCAGTATTCATCAATTACTCAGAAAAATGTAAATTGGGTTAGTGGAATAGTAAATTAAGATGATATTTAATTTTGATCTATCTAATATAGCATGTCTAACAATGCATTATTTTATTTCTACAAAAGTGTATTTTTTTCCTTCTTTTTCTTTTGCAAAAATATATTTAAATTGCATGATTATAAGAGATTTATTCGCCTTAAATTTGGAGTACGCTGATGAATAAGGAGGGAACTGGGAACATAAAAAATAAAAATAACAATTTTTTCATCTGCCAAATGCATGACCATTTTTTGGGATTAATGTTTTCGTATTACAATTTTTTTCGAATTTGAACTTAGTCCACATGAATTACATATTTTTTATATTTAATTCATTTTTATATTAATTATGTAAGTTTTAAAATATTTTAATTTTAATTTGTAAAAAGACCAACATAAAATATTTTCAAATTTACAAGACTAATACTAAAATATATAATTCATGTGGACTAAATTTAAATAAAAATAAATTATGAATTTATGAGACTTGCATATCTTTAACTCCCATTTCTTTTATTTTCCTAGTTACTAAAATTATGCTAATTCTCTTTATTAGAACATTTATTATCACGTACATAGTTAGTTTGTTTTTAAACAATTCTACAATACTTTTTGGGTATTATTTTAAAATGAACAGGGGGAGTAATAATAAAATAATCAATACTTTTACTGAACAAATCAAAATATTGCCACTGCTCAATTTTCTCGTCTTTTCTCTCTTAAATATGGGAGGAGTCGAGTTTAAGTGAACTCAAAATTTCAACATTTAATAGATAAAAATAAATATCATATATACAATTTTTATTATTTAAAATATATTTATTGTGATAGTTAAAATTTAAATTCGTATAAATTTGAGTTCATAAATTTTTTGACATACTAGAAATAAATATATCATGTTCGAGAGACTACTTTTTATTCTTTAAATATAATTTTATGTTTTGGCAGTATTGTCAATGAATCCAGACAGAGATTATCTCCATATCATACTTCGGTCTGATTTAACCTGAATTGGACTTGGCTTTGCTGATAAGTCCAACCTGATTTTTTTATTTTAATGACTATTTAGTATTTACTGGTCCATGCAATATGTCAAGACTCAAGAGTTTACTCTCTCTCTAACTAATACAAAAGTAAGTAATGCATTATTTTTAAATAAATATAAATTTTTTGTATAATATAAAATATAAGTTGAATAATATAATTATTTATACATATTTAAAAATATTACATTATTTTTA
Organism: Prunella vulgaris; assembly: GCA_026898435.1. Lineage (NCBI taxonomy): Eukaryota > Viridiplantae > Streptophyta > Magnoliopsida > Lamiales > Lamiaceae > Prunella > Prunella vulgaris. The sequence goes on from JAPKLY010000102.1 coordinate 659,835, forward strand.
TACTAATATGTAATTGGCCTTTCTTTTAAAAGATTTTGTACTTTTCTTTTTCCTAACATTTCACTTTATCTTTCACACTTTTAAAATAAAAATAAATATTTTTACAAAATATTATTTTAAAATAATTTTTATTATTTTTTCTTAAAAGTGTGCCCTTCCACATATAAAATTTATAATAATAATAATAATAATAATAATAATAATAATAATAATAATAAT
>JAPKLY010000102.1:660063-683555 GCA_026898435.1 Prunella vulgaris
TAATAATAATAATAATAATAATAATAATAATAATAATAATAATAATAGCAAGTCTCTTTTAAACCACTTTCATAGTATACCTTAAATCGATCACTCCCTCCTTCCATTAAATTTGTGCACCAATAGCTGAACAATTTTTTTTTTTAAAAATAAAATAAAATAAAGATAGTGTGAGTGTATTGTGGGTCTACTTATAAATAAAATAACTGATTGTAAGAGTGATTATGGAAGTGATAGTTCTATAAAAAGAAATTGAATATTTTTTGTGGACGGATAAAAAAGAAAATAATACATAAATTTATTGGACGGAGAGAGTAGTTATTTTCATTATATTGAGCATGGTGAAAAATCACTTTTCCTTTAAGTTTGTGAGACCCACCTTTTCAAATCAAAAAGTGATTATAATTGCTAGTTGGGTTTGAAAACAAGGCTATAATATTATTATCAAACTTAGAGTACCTTTTAATGAAATATAAATCTTTTAAGTACACACAAAGTATAAACAAATACACGGTGAAATTGATTCACAATATATTTAAATAGTGATCTCTAGGAATTGTTTAAACTCGGAAAATTTAGATATTTCGACATCAAGGTTATAGAAATCGAAAATTGGTAATCGGGCGTTTTCTGGCCACCTAGTTGCCACCTATTTTTTTTTAAATAGATAAAATACAAATTTAAAACCGCTTAGGATCGTCTAGAATTATCGATTTTATAAAAATCGAGTATGCAAATGGCCACCTACCTAGGCGGATCACTTAGGCCAATTTCTACAGCACTATTTGACATAGGAGTGTAGTAAATTTATAATCTTTCTTGCTGTGTTAGAGAGGAGTTCAATTACTATTCATCCTCAATTGCTCACTATTTTAATTTGTGCGACAAGTTGATTTTATTTTTTTATTTTATAACAAAAACATTAATATCAATGTTGAGTTGAAAGCAACCCATCTTAATTTAAAAGAAAAGGGAAATAAAATTGAACTTAATTTTTATTTTAGAGTTAAAAATTGTTGCAGTTTTAGTCGTGATATCACCAAGGATGTGAACTATGAATTTTGAAATCTTTTAAATTGAATTATTGGAATGGTCCCTAATCTTAATCGTGCAATAATTTATCAAAAAAATGTTAACAATTTAACAAGAAATGTCGATCAACATTTGTGTCTTAATGTATAGCTCGAGTTGGGGACAAATGTTTTTGTCTTGTACAATTCTTAATTCGAACTAATTGATGTGATCAAATAAGTCGAGGTTTATAAAAATGCCGTTTGCAACCACTAATATTTAAAAAAAAAAACTAATTTTCAAAGTTCTCTCATCTAGAGATGTCATTATTTTATATACAATTTTTTGCGATGCACGATTAAATATTGATAATATTTTAATATGAGATAAAATATATTATAAATTTAAATTTATTTTGTTATCCAATTTATTAATTTTTCATTAATATATAATTTATGCAAGGTAAAATTATATATAAGTGATTCACAATTATTTAATTAATTATATATATTTGGATTATTCTTTAAATTAACAAAATACTAAAATTTAAAACATGATATTAATATTTAAAATATTTATAAGATTTTTCTTATATCCATGTATTTAACTATATGTTAAAATTAATAAATAAATCTTTTAAAAATAATCAATTTCATATTTTAGATTTAAAATTTTATTTTATATATGTATATAAATGTGAATAAAAAATAAAAAAAAACAATTCATTTGAATAATAGAAGAATTGCAAACTAAATAAGAAATTAGACATTCATTGTATATTATTTTTGTGTATTTATATATATTCTTGTTGGTTGTCATTAATTAACTATATATGGTCTCATCACTAATCAAATTGACTAATTCTATACATTTCTTTTTATTTTAAAATGTGTCCTTATTAAAAAAATTAAGAGTATATGTAGGTCAAATTCTAATAGTGAAATAATTAACTTTAATTAACTATAAAATTTTCAACAAAAGAACATCATTTACAATGTTATTTGTACCACTTTTTCGAATAGAATATATATATAGAAACGTATAATTAGATACAATTCACTTTATTTAATTGTTATTCAGTGATATTCTTAATCCATATGAAAGATCCTTAAAATATCAATTGAACAAATACATATCATGAAAAGTCTAACACAAATTTGATGAAAATAGTTCTATTTCACATATTTCATCTTTTATTTTAATATATTCAACAAACACCACAAGAATGTTAACACCATGTTTAATCACTTGGCCAAAAGTTAAAAACATACTATTTCAAATTAAGACAATAATATACCTACAAATCAATTTCTCTATAAAATTTATTTATATCTCGTTTGTATTTTTAAATATTAAAATATATTAATTTAATAGAAATATCATATAATAAAAAAAAATCATTTTAAATTGTAGATAAAATTAATTAAAAAAAATTACTCTTCAAATAATAGACTATCCCCATATCCATATGCTTGAGCTCTATAAATGCTCCACTAATTTCGTACCATAACAACATGATACATCAAAACATAATAAAGAACCAAAACCCCACCCCCACCTTCAATGGATGTCCTTATGTCAAACTGGTCCAACCTTGTTCAATCTGTGCCTGAAAAATACATATTCCCACCTGATAGAAGGCCCGGAAAGCATGATTTCCCAGTCATCAACAACCTTCCAGTCATCGATCTCTCCGACGAAAATCGAGCGCAAATCGTTCAGCAAATTCTCAATGCTAGCCAAACATTCGGCTTCTTTCAGGTTCACAAACATCAAAAGTCAATTTATTACTCCATCGGTCCATTAAATATGCACACTATTGCGTTTGCACGAGTTTTAACAAAAAGTAGATAAAGTAAAGTCACTGTGAGGTTCATTTATGAATAAAATACTTAAGTTTAAGAGTGATAATAAGGTGTTTGTTTTTATTAAAGGAAAATGCATATTTTTGTGGACGGACGAAAAAGAAAATAGTGCATAAATTTAGTGGACAATATTCAACTTGTTCAACAGACTAACATGATTTCATTTAAAAAAAAAATCTGATCAGGTTATTAATCATGGTGTTCCTTTTACTCTAATGAATGAGACCATGACTGTTTTTCAAGAGTTCTTCAACTTGCCACCTGAGTACAAATCCAGCTTTTATTCCACTGATATGAGTAAAAAGTGTAGACTCTTTTCCAGCACTTTGAATTATGAAAATGAAGATTTTCACTATTGGAGGGATAATTTCACTCACCATTGCCATCCCCTTCAAGATCATATTCCCCTTTGGCCCGAAAACCCGAGCAGATACAGGTACGACGACGACACATAATACTACTCCTGCTTAAATATAGTATCTTAAAACCGCAGTTGCAAAATGGTATATTTTAAAACACTGTTTTTAAATTGTTACAATACGCAAAATAAAAATTATATTATGCAAAAAGTTTATACCAATTTGAAAATAGTATTTTAATATACCAATTCGAAATTATTTCTAAAACAAACTAGTTTCACTACGCATTTACTTTAAAAATGTGAAGGCTTTCAAGATGAGTATTAGTAAGAATTATAATTTTCAGATTCCAAATTAAGTTAACATCTTTTGTAGTCTATTATCTTTTGTTGTGTGAAATGATGTTTGTCATTTATGCATGTGGTTGAAGATTCAAATCCGCATGACTAGCGATTAACGACTATTTCTTACAGAGAAGTTGTCGGGGAGTATTCGGTCGAAACAAGGAGGCTCTTCCACAGGATTCTGGACCTTATGTGTGAAGGATTGGGAATTAAACATGGACATTTTGAAAATGAACTAAGTAACATCCAATTGTTATCAGTGAATCATCATATTCCATGCCCTAATCCAAGCTTGACACTAGGAATGCCTCAACACTCTGATCCCAATCTCATAAGCATGCTACACGAATGTTCCGTCCCCGGGCTGCAGGTCATGTGGGACGGGCAATGGATGAACGTCGAGCCGATGCCTAATGCATTCATCATCATTTCCGGACTCCAACTTAAGGTACAAGACGATTTAGGAGCGTTTTATATGAGAATTCTTCAATGATAACGAGCATGAAGATAATATATATAGTAATTATAAGTTACTCAGGAAAAAAGACATGCATAACATTATTTTTTCTTCTAAATGAGGTGATCATTACTCACATTTGATTACTCTCGTCTCATTTTATAACCACCATCCTTAATCAATCCCTCAACCATAATCAACAACTTTTTTTATCAATTTCTTTAAAATTAGAGCATAACACTCATGATATAATCACTGTATAGAAAAATTCATTCTCATTACCATTAAAAAATTTAAAATAAACGCACCCTAAATAATTTAGTCATTTAAGGGTTCATTTTGTTCAATAGATAAGATAAATAACTCAAGATAGATTAGATAAGATTATAATCTAGAGATTATTATCTAGGTATATTTGGATTGGTGGGTTAAGATAATTAGTAGTGATAATTTCATTTTGAATGTTTGGATTGCAAGATTAATAATAAAAACATATGTAATTGACAATTTTACCCTCTATATCATAAACAAAGATAAAGTGAATTATGGTTCTCCTTTTCAATATAAGGGGAGTATTTTAGTAAAGATAAAATCAATAGATTATTATCATACCTCTACCCTAAGATAATATTATCTTTCATTTATAAGATAATTGAATTTTAGTTTTGAGTTTTTTATTAATTTTGAGTTTTTATCCATTAAACCAAACATCAAATTAAATAAGATAATTTAATTTATCTTAGCTTATCTAACGAACCAGACGAGGCATAAGAATATATGATAAAATCGGATATACTCGCACGAAATATATGCACTTTGACACGTAAAAGGATCAAGGCTAAAACTTCTAACACCAGTTGGTGTAATTTTGACTAATGTGTGACTCCTTCACAACAGAAATATAGATAAATAATGAAAATTATGTACTGATATGAAGAGAAAATTATATTAGTTCATATAAAAGATATGATTAATTTGTTCGTTGAATAATATTCATCTCTTTTTAATATATAATTAATATTTTTCATCATATGTACTGATACTTTTCGCCAGTTTTTCCCTATAACTTATTAGAGAAGGTTTATTTTAAATTTATGTTTAATTATACTATTGGTGTACCAATGTATTACTCAAATGTGTGTTGAATTTTTTGACCTAAACAAACATGTCTGTTGGCCGATTATTTGATCTAAAAGACTTGTATAACTTTGATGGTCAGACAAAACATAAAATCATTTATTTGAAAGTTGGACACACTCCTATTTTTCTATGCAATCCAAAGGAAAAAAAAAAAGGCACAATTCTTTTGTTTTCTTGTATCATTGAATCAAAATAAATCATATCGTCCCAACTCTTTTTTCCACATTTTCTATTTTGGGATGTCCCAACTCTTTTTTCCCACCTTAAAAAATAATAATTTACACTCATGAAAATCAATAAAATACACTTTTTATATTTTATTAATTAACTTTACACTCACATACTCTACTTTTTCTTAATTCGTGTGCCCATGTCTTTTGAAAAAAAGACCCGGGACAGAGGGAGTAATTTTTTTACTGTCTTAGGTGATTAGTAATGGAAAATTTTCGAGCCCGTTTCATCGAGTGATGACACACTCGAAAGATGCTAGGACGACGATCGGGACATTCTTGATTCCGTCGAACGACGTCGTTATCGAGCCGGTCAAAGAGTGTGCAAATGATGAACCTGTCTTCAGAGGTTTCACATACACTGAGTTCTTCAGTGCCTTCATTGGGAGCAATTGTGATGCTGATACTGCATTGGGAGTTTTCAAGAATATGGCTAAGTAGTTGATGCTCCTATTTATTTCTTTTAATTTGTTGATTGAGAGATGTGCTATGAAGTTAGTGTGTTTGTTATGTGTTCCCCAAGTTGCATTGCACTTGTTGTGTGGTTTGAAATGTACTGCATTTGGATGGTGTTCTAATAGTTTGCCAGTTGTGTATTAAATCATGATTGTTTTAAATTTTTTAACATTGCTTGCCTTACTACGTATTCGGTGAGTTTATAAGTTCGAGTTACGACTTCAACTATTAAAAAGAATATAAGTCTTACAAAAGAAAATAATATCGTGGGTTTATTTATGTATAAAGTGATTATTTATAAATATAAAATAAAATCAATGTTTTATTTGCACCAGGTGCAATTCAAATGCATTTTAAAATAATTAAAATTGATTGGATTGAATAATTACGACTAATTATCATAATCAGTTATAACAGTCCAACCATAACTATTTAATAAAAATATTTTTAACTATTTAGAAACATAATTATATTCAAGATGCAAGAAGTGCATAAGATAACTATAAAATAAATTATATATGTGTAACTAAATAGTAATTGTATGAAAATAATAAAATGATTGTTTTCACGTATGAAGATGGAGAAGTAAGATAGAGTTCGGATCCTTTTCATTTCTTTGTGTAAATTTCTTCTAAAGTTAAGAGAGAGATGGACATAATACATGGAGTTGAGTCATTATCATGGGTCCCATAAATATGTATTTTTATTAATTATTTTAATTTTGTGTCTATCTCTGCGAAATTGACAGGAAATTTATACTAAAGAAATGAAGAGGATTTGTGGGGTTAAGGACAAAAACGTGTATGAACCCGAGTTTACGGTGGATTCGTGTTATCAATTATCACTGTCATGTGTATACATTATCACTGTTATGTATATTCACTATCACTGTTATGTATATACATTATCAGTGTCAAAATATCAAGAGTGTTTTTATAACAGTGATGGTATATATGAATAACAGTAATAGTGATTATACATGATAGTGATACAAGTTCATGTGAACTCGAGTCTACCAGAGACCTACTCGAAATCTCGAAGTTAAGATAAAGTGAGACTTTTTTGGTAGATGGATGGTAGTAATTAGTTGGTCACCTGTGAAAAGAAAAGTACTTGGAATGGTATATATATAGTAAATTAATTATGAACTATTTATATTTTTGCATTTTAATGATATTTTTTATAAGTTTTAATAATTTATTTCTCAATTTAATATATGATGGTATAATTTTCGGACAAGTTACCATTATCTTAGCAATGACTCGTAACCATGGAGTCATTTACTTTGTAGTCGTCAAAATTAAGGGCACGTTTGTTATTGACTTAACGAAAGTTTTCACATGCATGCTTGTGTATAAGATTATCCAAATTAATTAAAAAAATATTATGCAATTAAATTTCAAAATTTACCAAAATTTTAAATTATATTCTCTTATTTCTTAATAAATTTCTTTTCATCGATTTAAATGAAAGAGTTTAAAATTTAAACAATTTAATCCTTAACCAATCAAAAATCGAAAGAACCAATAACATGTAGAATTTAGAACGACATTTATTAAGGAACCAAGGTAAATATACTAGAGCAGCACTTGTGTAGAAATTTCTACAGTAGAAATATCCATTTTTGAAAAATTCGCGAATTTAAACCGGGTCGGGTCGGGTCAGATTTGGACATTTTTTTTCTAAAATTCGCACAACTTGTAATTCCAGATTTTTTCGCTCCCAGGTATGTTACAATTTGGGCAAAGACGTGTTACAATTAGGCAAAATCTGTGTTACTAATTCTTAAAAAAATAATCTTTTGTACTTTTCAAGTAACTATAAAGAAAATATGTATTTCTGCAAGTATAAATATGTGTTACTTATTTATTTTTTATTCTCTTTATTGATTTATGTTAATAATATGTTTTTTCGCTCTCAGTTATGTTACAATTTGGGCAAAGACGTGTTACAATTAGGCAAAATCTGTGTTACTAATTCTTAAAAAAAATAATTTTTTGTACTTTTCAAGTAACTATAAAGAAAATACGTATTTCTGAAAGTATAAATATGTGTTACTTATTTATTTTTTATTCTCTTTATTGATTTATGTTAATAATATATTTTTTCGCTCCCAGGTATGTTACAATTTGGGTAAAAGCATGTTACAATTAGGCAAAATCTGTGTTACTAATTCTTGAAAAATTAATTTTTTGTACTTTTCAAGTAACTATAAAGAAAATATGTATTTCTGCAAGTATAAATATGTGTTACTTAATTTATTTTTTATTCTCTTTGTTGATTTATGTTAATAATATGTTTTTTCACTCCCAGGTATGTTACAATTTGGGCAAAGGCGTGTTACAATTAGGCAAAATCTGTGTTATTAATTCTTAAAAAATTAATTTTTTGTGCTATTCAAGTAACTATAAAGAAAATATGTATTTCTGCAAGTATAAATATGTGTTTCTTAATTTATTTTTTATTCTCTTTGTTGATTTATGTTAATAATATGTTATTCATGTACTTAATACATCATTTAATACCTTATATATGTTATATAAAATATAATATATATTTTTATAAGGATAAATAAATGTTTGTGTATACAATAACACACATTTGATCTTGCAGTAACACACATTTGCAGTAACACACATTTATTTTAATTATAATATACATTTGCAGTAACACACATTTACTCTAATTGTAACACACATTTACTCTAGATGTAACACACATTTGCAGTAACACAAATTTACTCCAATTGTAATATAAATTTGCAGTAATACATATTTACTCTAATTGTAACACATATTTGTTCCTCAATTTGTGTTATTATATGAGCATATATGTGTTACTATAGGATAAAATATATTTTTATTAAGAATAAATATGTGTTACACATACAATGTAACATGGGTCTTTCTATGGTCAGGAAGCCTTCGCCCTTTCTGACGTCAGTAAACCCCTTAAATACCGTTGAATTCATGATCCAACGTACAATATTATTTTGAAGAGATTGCACTTTGCACTAGGGCGATTGCACTATGCATAAGGCGATCGCACTGTTGAAAAAATTAATTAATATTATAAAAAAATTTAAAATTACTAAATTATCCTTTTAATTAAAATATATGTTTTCAAAATTAATTATTACACCCATTCCAGGAACCCTAATCCCCAAACGCACATTCAAAAAAAATTTATTTTTATTCAATTTGAAGATAAAAATACTATTATACCCTTCTTTTAATTTTATCTAGAATGCAAAACAAAATCCTTTAATAAAAAAAAACTGATTTAAAAAAAAAGAAAAAAAAGCGCAGAAATTTGGCGTCAAAATGTCATCCACCACCACTCCGCCGCCGCTGCTGCCGTCGACTGCTTCCGTGAAGAATATTCTGAAGAAGGAGATCAATGAGTCCCTTTGGCGATGGGCTTCGCCCCAAAACGCAGGCGGCCACTACAATTTCATCGCCAGATCTCGCCGGAATTAATGACGACTCCTCAAGGTGAGGGGGCCCGGCAGCGAGAGGCAGGGATCCGGGCATGGAGGCCGAGCGATGGATCTGGGCGGCACGAAGGACTGGAGGCGCACCGGTGACAAAGCGGGGACATTTTTTTTTCTTCTTTCTCTGAAGATAAATCGATGCAGTTTTACTTTTACAGTGTTTTTTTTTTAATTCAGTTTTCTTTTTTCGTTTCATAAATTTTGAATAGAATTACAAATGTCATGTTTGCAAACACACACTCTCATCTGTTACAAGAAACATGACAACAACGTAGGGAGTCAATCTTCCTCTTAATTAGCGGCAGAAACAATTTGCAGAAATGGAGTGAGTCAATCTAATTCGTACTTGGATAATAATATCTTTTAAAATCAAGAGCTGGACAGGATGGGTCAAATTTTTAACGGTGGACAAGTTTTGAAACTTGGCAACATAAAGATAATGAAGCACGTTATAACAGTAACACATAGATGCTGCCGTAACACATAATTGCTGGTTGCTGCTGGTTACTGGTTCAATATGTTTGTTATGGACAACTACTAGTTTATTAGTGCAGCAGGTTATGCAAAATATATGGGCAACAGGTTTTACAAGATATTTGGGCAGCAGATTATAACAAGGGTTAATCAAATGCTGTGGCAGCAAGACGTTGTTTGGGCAGATTTATGTCGTTGATCATTTTATTGTTTTAAGAGAGGATAGTATAAGAAGATAGCTCAACTTGAGTCCGGGGGATGCCCCGTACATGTATTTTTTGCAGTAGATAACTCTACCGTTTTAATCGGTTAGTTATCATTTTTATTGTTTTTAGATTTCCTCCCTGTTGGGATGGTATAGGTTTGTATTGATAAAAGACTTTAAATTGCAGCTGGTTGTGGACGGGCTTGATTTGCAGATAGATGAGAATCTAATGCAGAAGTTGCTGGTTATTCAAGATGATTATTGATGCAGCAGCAGGTGTTAAAAAATGATTATTGATGCAGTTGGTTTTTATAGATGACAAGAGCAGTATTTTTAAGTGTGATGCAGCAGATGCAGTTTGTTGAAAGAAGTATAGCAGCAAGTGTTTTTTTTATAAAAAAAACAAGAAGAAGAGGGTGAGAGGTTTGTTAAAGATTGTAACAGCAGGTTTTGCAAGATACTTGGGAAGATTTCTATTTTGTTGCTGATAATGATTAGGATGGATTTAGCATAAATGTTATGCCAAATTCTATTTTAGGGTGTAGACAGGTTTTTGGATTAGTACTTTGTAACTACTCTGTTGTACCGCGTCGACTCGTTTCGAGTTGGGCGTAATTTTATATCTATATATATTTACTTTTTTCGATAAAAAAGAAAAGAAATGGAGTGAGTCAATCTTCCCCTCTTTCTCTCTCTCGTTTGTTACAACGTCACAATTTGGGTAATTGGGGATGTTAATGTTTTCCGACAATTGGGGTAATTGACTTCAGTTTCAGGCGTCGATGGTCGTAGTTTTCCGGCGATTGGGCTTTCCGGTCGTAGTAAAGACATTCATCCAAACTTCTTTGATTTCAGCCATGGCATCGATTTGTTGCAGAATAGGGGAGAGGTGAGTATGGTAATTCAGCACTGATGAAGCTTGGAATCGGGCGAAACAGGATGATGGCTTCTGGTCGCAATTTTTTTTTATTTGATTTTTTAATTTTAGATTGAATTATTTTAAAAAATAAATATAGCAAGGGTATGGTAGACATTTTAACATCATTTTGGGCACAATTAAAAAGTTTTATAGAGACTGTGCAAAAATAAAAATACCCATATCAAAATGGACAAATAATTTTTTGGGAATTAGGGTCAAAATGGACAAATATTTTTTTGGGAATTAGGGTTCAACAAAATTTGGGAATTAGGGTTTAACAAAATTGAATTTTTTGATGAATGTTAGGAAAATAATTTTAATTTGATTTAAAAATAATTATTTTTTGATATAAAATATGTTTAAAAATATTTTTATAATTTTTAAAATTAAGAATAGATTTTTTTAATTTTTTAAATTACAAAAGGGTACTTTAGTAATTTTCTATATTTTATTATTATAATTATTATTTTTGCCTTGGGCGAAACTATATCGCCCAGGGCGATGTAATATTATTTGTCGACATTTCATTGGTTTACTGACGTCAGGAAGGGCGAAATCCCTTCCTGACCGTAGAAAAGTCCATGTAACATATACATGTGTTACATTGCATGAAAAATATTTACTTCTACAAAAATAAATGAATATGTGTAGAAAATAATATTTAATCTGGTTGTAACACTCGTTTTGCCTTAAAGTAACATGTATTTGCCCAAATTGTAACATACCTGGGAGCGAAATCACAAGCTGCGCGAATTTTGGAAAAAAATACTCAAATTCGACACGACCCGATTTAGACCCGCGAATTTTAAAAAATGAACATTTCTACGGATTTTAGATCCGTAGAAATTTGTATGTAGGTTTTTGTCAATATACTAATATTAACACTGTTACATTCACTCTTTTTTTTTTAATACTATACCCTTTTATTTTTCAAAATATAATAAATTTGCAATTACTTAAAAAGGTTTCAAAAACATGTGTAAAAAGGATAAGTATGTCTCAGTATAAAAATATTAGAAATAATTATTTTAATTTATCTGTTGATATGGCGAACTAATACGTCGGTTTCAGAAATAATCCCCAAGGTTTGCCAGGTCACCAGAGCCCATCCGAGCTGGAGAAGGTCCAGAGCTCGCCCGTCTGTGGGTACACCAGAGCTCGCCCGATACCCTGGAATCTGGTCAAGGCTCGGGAGCTCGCCCGACCTACCGGAGCTCGCTGGGAGCTCGCCCATAGGCTCACTCGTTAGTCAATAGGACCCTGATGGCGCACTCTTTTTCCCTCCGTCCGGTTTGTCCACAAGGGTGGTTTACGGCGAGGTTTTTAATGAGGCCCATCTAGTCTAAGGCATAGTAGTAGGACGAGGCGCGGTAGGGGAAGCGGTGTGAGAGATCAAGACGAGGGTAAGGAACTCTCGTCAACACCGGAAGTCACATAGGCTCGTAAGGTGCCTTCTCACACTCGCACACCTATAAATAAGACCTCTCTTGTACTATTCAGACAACTCTCACAATTCTGAAAATCAATACAACTCCCATTACAATATTTCTCTCTCTAAGCTCTCTTCTCTCCCTCCCCAAGAACACGAAATCATAAGATTATTGTTTGGTAGAATTAATTCGTTGTAAAGCCACATAAACAAACATAATCAGTAAATTCTATCAACAATTTGGCGCTAGAAGGAGGGGACAGCTCCCGAACCTGAAAAATTAAAAATCTCAAGAACAAAAAAGTTAGGGTTTGGTTGAAGGTTTGAAGATTTGAAGGTGTTCTTGATAAAACTCAAGAACACTTGAAGATACACACACACCTTCATCCCTTGAACGAAGAACCCAGATTTCCGGACAAAAAACCCGAGTCTTCGGATTTCACGAAATCGGTCCGGAACAAGTTTTCAAACGCGCGCGTGCACATGAATAAACCGAATTTCGGATAATTCGTCACACGCAAGGCTAGACGAAAACTTGCACAGCTCCGCCTAAGCTGGACGACCACCACTCCGGCGACCTCCACCACTCCGGCGACCTCCCTCTACTCCGACGCCCTTCAGCAAGTTACCCCCTCCGAAACCCAAAAATGGCTAACACTCGAGCCGCCAAGGGACAGGCCTCCGTAGCTGCGGGAAGGTCTAAAGGGGGCGATGAAAACCAGGCCGAGGTGGAGACCTCACGCTAGGTGGTGGAGACATCACAACCACCTCCCCTGAAGAGCACCGCAGCTCCGCGACCTCCGCGAGTTGCGGTGACCCAGGAAGACTTGGCTCCCGCTCTGAGGGACCTGGTCAGCAATCCTGACGAGCTCCAACGCACCATCGCGACCCTACAGAGGTTGCAGCAGTGACAGCAGGACGAACTCGCCCTGGTACCCCGACGAGTTCCAGATGCCGAAGCCCGAGAGCAGACCAGGCCCACTCAAGGCTCCCAGACCAGAGGGGACTACAGCATACTCCCCACCGAACAGGAGGCGAGTTCGGCACAAGCCCTCCAGCGTAGGGAGAGGACTGGTAAGGCCAAAATGGTGGAGGAGGGTCCTGCTCCCTACACGGGAAGGGAGTCGGCATACACCGGGGCATCTGGCATCCACCAATCACAAAGTAGGGAAGTCCTCCAAGGCCGCCTGGGCCCAAGATACGAAGAGAATGAGCGTACGGCGGCCCCAGCTGCGTCCCATGGGGACTCCGATCAGCAGCCACGCAGATCAGCCCACGAAAGGCTGAGGTGACCCGCCACTGACCGACTGGGTCCCCACGGCGGACGCCAATTCCAGCCCGTCATGGAGAGGTCACCCCAGAGTGAGGCACCTCAGGGATGTGCGTCCGCGAGACGCACGACCTTTGAGCACCCTCCGCCGGAGGTGACCCGAGATGACGAGCTGGCCTCACTGAAAAAGGCCGTTGAAATGCTACAAGCACAAGTAGTAGCCAAGTCTAGCGGACCTGACGCCACGGCTCTCCCCACCTCTCCGTTGGCACCTGCCATCCTCCGCGCACCGGTCCAGAAGAAAATTCAATTCCCGGTGATGTCCGCATACGAGGGCGAATCGGACCCGAAAGTCCACCTGGCCAAGTACGCGGACTTCATGATTTCGGTCGGCGCCACCGACTCCACCCAGTGCCGGAACTTCCCGCTGACCCTAGGGGTTCGAGCTCATCGATGGTTCTCTTCACTCGCCCCGGGGTCAATCTGCTCATTCGGCCAACTCTCACGGGAGTTCCTGGCCCACTTCTCTGGGTTCGGATCTTACCTTACCCAGAAACACCGACTCGCCAACTTCCACCAAGGCGAGGGCGAGACCGACCAGCAGTACCTGGAAAGGTTCGACAAAATTCTGCTGGAAGGCGAGCCGATAAGTGAGGATACCAAGGTCGTCGCAGCGATGGCCGGACTCAGGAGGGGCACCGACCTCTGGAAGGAAATGCACGTCGCATGTCCCAACACTTATAGCGAATTCCGCCACAAGGCGAGGGTGTTTGTGGCTATGCAGGAGGCACAACTAAAAGAAGTTGGTGCCCACGAGGAAAGGAAGCCCTACGGGAAGAAGTCCGGGGGCGCCTACAAAGCTCCCCGGAACTTGAAGGCCTTTGGCGAGGGAGACGAGCTCAAAGAAAAGCTTAATCAGGTCCTCACTGTCTCCGTTGACCACGTCTTCACTGCCGTCAAAGGCAAGGCCATGCTGGAGGAGCTAAGGCGGATCCGCCAGGACCGCACGAAGCTCAACCCCAATAAATTCTGTGCCTACCATCAGGTCATCGGCCACTTCACCAGCGAGTGCTGAGACCTCCTCAAGCAACTCTGGAAATTTTACGAGGAGGGAAAATTGGCCGAGTTCGTGAAGAAGGCCCCAGCTAAGAGATCGAGGTTCGAGAGGAGGGCTACCTCCGATGACGAGGAGGAGGAAGCAGACCAACCTGGTCCCCATCACAGACGGAGGGCACCTCCCCAACCTCAGCAAAACATGGAGCCTACTCGGGAACTCTTGGTTCTTGAGGAAGAAATCGGAGCTGCAGGAGGTCTCCAGGACGGGGGATCCTCCATATCCAAGAGAAAAAGAAAGGCCAAAATCCGGGCCATAAACCAAGTCCAGGAGGGCAGCTCCGGCCCCAGGACCGTCTCACAGCTTACTGACGAGCTGACGTTCTCCGCGGCGGACTTGGAAGGGGTACTGATGCCCCACAACGACTCGTTGGTGATAACCGCCAACATTATGAACGTCCGAGTTCACAGGCTACTTTTGGACACCGACGCATTCACCAACATCCTCTTCAAGTCTACCTTGGATGCCTTAGGTGATTTTGAGTCATACCTGGAACCTAGCAATGCTAGGATAGTGGGGTTCGGAGAAGCTGTAACCGTCCCCCTAGGTAGTGTTAGGTTGAGCGTCCAACTTGTATCGGCTGAGGACCCCGAAAGGAGACTGACTAGGCTTATAGACTTCCTAGTTGTCGACCAGCAGTCCTCCTACAACGGGTTCCTTGGCCGCCCTTTTATTAATGAATTCAAAGCGGCGTGTTCGACCTACTACTACTGTTTAAAATTCACAACTCCAAAAGGTGCCGGAACTATAAAAGGTGACCAGAAAAAGGCCCGAGAGTGTTTACTCCAAATCAAAGATGGCCGGGTCAAGAAGTCCGTTACACAAGTCCACACCCTCGAAGAGGACGTACAGATCCCTGCAGACGAGCCAAACATTCTAAACGTCATCTCAGTCGAAACTGAGATGATGGAGGTAGGCGATTTGTCAGAAATCAACCAAGGCATTGGACCTGTGCAAGACACACAACCGACACCAATGGAGGACTTGGGAGAAACCCAAGTGTTGAGACCTGCGCAGGGGTCGGTACCTGCGCAGGGACAGCAGCCTACTCCCATGGAGGTAGCTGATGAGGCCCAAGGTGGGGGACCTGCGGGAGGTCAAGAACCAACACCAATGGACGTTGACCCAACTCCCCAAGTCACCACACCGTCCCAAGCTGACAAACCACCATAGGTGTTCACAGCTGACGAGCTCGCCCAAGCTGAGAGCCAACCCGATGACCTCGAACCGCGCATAGGCCACGAGCCCGCACAGATGTCACAGGGGGAGTGGGACGAGTTCATCAGCGACCCGAGGTGGAAAAGTCAAAAGAGAAAAGCAACCCCCATGGAAGAGGTAACGACACTCCCGGTGGACCCGGAAAGGGACTTAGAACTTTTTATCGGTTCTGAATTACCTGAACTGTACCGGTCGAGGATGGAGCTCTTCTTGATGGCCAACCTGGACGTGTTTGCCTGGTCTCACGAAGACATGACGGGAATCCCGTTGGAACATGCTTGCCACAGACTTAACATAGATCCGACAAGGAAGCCCGTACGCCAAAAGCGAAGAAAGTATGGACCAGACAAGTACGCAGCTCTAACAGTTGAAGTGGAGAAGTTGTTAGACAACAAGCTCATCAAGGAAGCTTTGTGTCCGCAATGGGTCGCGAACCCCGTCCTGGTGAAGAAACACAATGGGACGTGGAGACTCTGCATTGACTTCACAGACCTGAACAAAGCATGCCCGAAGGACAACTTCTCACTACCTCACATTGACCAGCTGGTGGACAGCACTGCAGGCCATGAGATGATGACATTCATGGATGCTTTTGCGGGCTATCATCAGATAGCTCTACACCCGGATGACCAGGAACACACGGCGTTCTACACCAACAAGAACATGTATTGCTGGGAAAGGATGCCGTTCGGACTCATCAACGCCGGAGCTACCTACCAAAGATTGGTGAACAAAATGTTTGACCAACACATTGGCGAATCCATGGAGGTGTACGTGGACGACATAGTTGTCAAGAGTTTGAGAAAGGAGGACCACCTGGACCACCTGAAACAGACCTTCGACATACTGCGCCACTACAACATGAAGTTGAACCCCAAAAAGACCAGCTTCGGTGTACACTCTGGGAAGTTCCTGGGGCACCTAGTTAGCCAGCGGGGAATTGAGGTCAACCCAACACAGGTCCAATGCATAATCGAGATGAGAATACCCGATTCCGTCCAAAAAATTCAAAGGCTGACAGGGTGCCCAGGTCCGGCGACCGAAATCATCCATTTTTCGAGACAATTAAGGCAAACACACGGAGATACAAAGAGGTGGCCAAGGCCAACAAGCTCCACCTCAAAAACCACTTCGTTTGGACAAGTGAATGCCAACGAGCCTTCGAAGATATCAAAGCATACCTGGCAGATACACAGGTTCTGTCGAAGCCAATAAATGGAGAAAAGCTGTACCTGTATCTAGCCGCGTCGGAGGTGGCCATCAGCTCCGTCCTGGTCCGAGAAGAGGCGAAAACACACCTCCCAGTGTACTACGTGAGCCAAGTCTTACATGAAGCTGAGTTGCGGTACAACCCAACAGAGAAGCTGGCTTATGCACTGGTGATGAGTGTTAGAAAATTGAGGCCTTACTTCTTTGACCATCCAGTAGAGGTGCTGACAACGTTCCTACTGCGTCAAGTACTATAGCGCCCAGACACTGCCGGACGCCTGCTGAAATGGTCACTGGAGATCAGCCAATACGGTATAACCTACGCACCCCGAACAGCGATCAAGGGACAAGCACTCGTCGACTTCATCGTCGAGCTAACTTTCCCACAAGATCCGACAAGGGAGCGTATGGCTCCGTGGCATCTCTACGTGGATGGGTCATCAACTAGCATGGCAGCAGGCGCCGGCGTGGTCCTGATCAGCCCAGACAGACAAGTCTTCACCTCCGCAATTCTGTTCGACTTTCGAGCAACCAACAATGAGGCGGAGTATGAAGCGTTGATAGCAGGACTTAGGCTATCATTAGCTGTGGGGGCAAACAATCTTCAAGTTTTCGGAGATTCCCAGCTAATAATATCCCAAGTCCGGGGGGAATATGAGGTAAAAGACCAGCAGATGATGACCTACCAAAAGATAGCCGCACATTTGATCTCGATGTTTACACAAGTTTACATCAATCAGATACCGCGGCTAGAGAACACACAAGCAGATGCTCTAGCCCTGCTAGCTACTAGCAACGGCGAAGCTGAATTCACAGAGGTTGTGATCACCACACTAAAAAACCCCTCGACGTCCGACTACAAAGTAAATCAAACCTCGAGCGGGGGGCAGGAGGACAGTGAAGGTGGTGAAGATTGGTGCACTCCAATCCAAAAATACCTAACGGACGGAACAACCCCCGTGGACACCTGGGAAGCTAGCCGGTTAGTAAAGCTAGCTGCCAGATATACACTGCTGGACGGTCAACTCTATAAACGTGGATTCTCTCTACCCCTACTCAAATGCCTAACTAAGAAGCAGGGGTCCGAAGTGTTAGAAGAAATTCACGAGGGAATTTGTGGAAGTCACGCTGGGGGGCAAGCATTGGCATATAAGACGATCAGACAGGGCTACTACTGGCCCACTCTTCGCAAGGATGCCATCAGCTTCGCTCGAAGGTGCCGAAAGTGCCAGGGGCCTTTTTGCAAGGAATTTGAAAAGTTATCATTATTATGGGCGGGAATCGAGACGCCAATAGACTTGCGTGACGCTTGGGATCCCGCATCGTGTCGGCCGAGGCGACCTTCGAGGCACAGCTCGCCTACTAGCTCGGTGCCCCCAGAAATAGTTCGCCAGACCTCAAGTTCTCCAGCTCGCCCACACATTGGACAAAGTCATGATGCGCGCGAGCTGGGGGGCAAATGTTGATATGGCGAACTAATACGTCGCTTTCAGAAATAATCCCCAAGGTTTGCCAGGTCACCAGAGCCCATCCGAGCTGGAGAAGGTCCAGAGCTCGTCCGTCTGTGGGTACACCAGAGCTCGCCCGATACCCTGGAATCTGGTCAAGGCTTGGGAGCTCGCCCGACCTACCGGAGCTCGCCCATGAGCTCACTCGTTAGTCAATAGGACCCTGATGGCGCGCTCTTTTTCCCTCCGTCCAGTTTGTCCACAAGGGTGGTTTACGACGAGGTTTTTAATGAGGCCCATCTAGTCTAAGGCATAGTAGTAGGACGAGGCGCGGTAGGGGAAGCGGTGTGAGAGATCAAGACGAGGGTAAGGGACTCTCGTCAACACCGGAAGTCACATAGGCTCGTAAGGTGCCGTCTCACACTCGCACACCTATAAATAAGACCTCTCTTGTACTATTCAGACAACTCTCACAATTCTGAAAATCAATACAACTCCCATTACAATATTTCTCTCTCTAAGCTCTCTTCTCTCCCTCCCCAAGAACACGAAATCATAAGATTATTATTTGGTAGAATTAATTCATTGTAAAGCCACATAAATAAACATAATCAGTAAATTCTATCAACAAGAAGGTGCCGAAAGTGCTAACTTTTCGCACCTAACATCCACTCCCCAGCCAACCAGCTTAAGTCGGTTTTCAGCCCGTGGCCTTTCGCGAAATGGGGTATCGACTTGATCGGCCCATTTCCACCCGGCAGAGGCGGTGTGAAATTCGCTGTCGTAGCAGTAGACTACTACACTAAGTGGGCTGAGGCCGAAGCTCTCACGACCATAACCCAAGAAAGGATGATCGACTTCATTTGGAAAAACCTGATCTGCAGGTTTGGACTCCCGCAGTCGGTCATCACTGATAATGGAAGGCAGTTCGACGGACAGAAGTTGAGGGACTTCTGCAGTTCATGGAACATCAAGAAGCACTACTCAACTCCATATCACCCCCAGTCGAACGGCCAAGTCGAGGCGGTGAACAAGATCCTGAAACACATACTAAAGCTCCGCCTCGAGGAAAAGAAGGGGAGCTGGGCAGACGAACTCCCGGAGGTCCTATGGTCCTATAGAACTTCCTATAGGGCCAGCACCGGAGAGACCCCGTTTGCCCTAGCCTTCGGGACTGAAGCCGTGGTTCCGGTAGAAGTCCAGAATAAGACTTGGAAGGTGGTGGGGTACGATGAAGAGAAGAACGATGAAGCCTTGGCAGTAGAAAATGATCTGATCGAAGAGACCAGAGCCTCATCAGAAATGAAAAACGCCACCTACAAGCGCAGAGCGGAAAAATATTACAACTCACAGGTCCGAGACCGAAAATTCAAGGTCGGAGACCTGGTGTTAAAGAAGAAATTGATGGCCCCACCAGGTGTATTCGGTTCGAACTGGGAAGGACCATTCCGGGTCACCACAGCCTGGCCAAATGGCACCTACGATCTAGAAGACGCAGAAGGCAAGGCTTCATCATACACTTGGAGCTCGGCACATCTAAAAAAGTTCTACCAATAGACTAGAATCCTGTAATAGACTAGTCGAAGGTTTGCATCAGAAGTGTAGATGGCAACCGATGTAAATTACGTTGCTGTGAAAATTTAGAAAAATTCCCAAGTGTTTGGACCTGTGCAGCTCCCCAACCAGGCGAGCTGCACTTGGTCGCCCACTACTCCTGGTAGCTCGCCAAACCTAGCTCGCCCACTAGCTCAAAAATTTGCAATGCGCAAGGACCAAGGTCCCAAACGTTGTAATTAAATAGCTCGAAGGCAAAGGCCAAAGTGCCCAAGGTCGCGAAGGTACCCTTCTTAAAGGGTTGCTAAGCACCTACTGCCACAAGTTAGAAAAATTCGCGAAAAAGACAGAAACGTCTAAGGCAAGGTTCGTGAAACCCAATGGCCCAACGTGAATCAATCGAAGTGCAGTTCGCCGCCCTAAGTGGTCTAAGACGAACGATTCGCGGCCCTAAGTGGCGTAAGACGAAGAATACGCACTCTCAAAATAGAGGTACAATTCGTAGTCGAAAGTGACGTAAAATGAATGATTCGCTTCTCAAAGTAGAATAAGACGAACAATTACGTACCAGGAAAATAAACAAGAACGAGCTATTTTAAGAAATTATAACGTAAAAACGCAAAAACATAAATGAAAAAAGTTGGACAAAAAATGCTCGATTTATATTCAAAAGGATACTTAAGAGATTTTCAAGCAAAAAATATACTTGAAAAAATCCTAAGTATGAGTAGTGGTGCTGGCCACAAAGGCCGACCAGCTGACCGTCTTTGAATTACAAAAAGCTCCTTCTGGGCGAGCTGCACGTGCCCGGCGAGTTAAATCTACTTGGACAAAAAGTAAAGACTACAAAAATGGAGCTCCTTCTGGGCGAGCTCCGCAACCCGGCGACCTACTACAACTTGGAAAATGTAAACTAAGCTAAGAAAGCAGTAATAAAGGGGGCCTAAGACTCGGGGTCGGCGATCTCTGGAGCGGGGGCGACCTGGCGGATGGGCATGGCGAGCTCGGCATCAGGAGTGATATTCTCGGAGAGTCCGCTTGTGCCGAGCTCGCTGATGTTTATCATCGCATCCCCGCAGACCTCCTGCATCTGCTCCATCGTCGGCGGGGCCTCACCTCCAGCATCCCCCTCTGCACCCTCAGTCTCTTGGGCGAGGTCGGCAGTCAAGACCTGCTTCGTCTGGATAATGTTGAATTTCAGACGAGCAGCATCGAGATTGATCCCATAGCCCGCGAGGTCCCCAACGTTCAATTCCGTGCCAGGGGGAATCGAGGACTTCTCCAGGCAGTCCTCAAACTCGCTGACGAGGGCTTCCCACTCGCTGTCATTATTAATCCGCGCCCATTGGAAGGAGCGAATTACCTCAGCAAAGCAGAGCACGAAGCCCTTGTCGGTGGTAACCACCTCGGCGAGCTCAAGTGCCTCGGGCGTTATGGCAGTGTCAGAACGGCCCCTGAGCTCGGCGATCTCCAGAGCCTGAGTGGCAACCTCCTCCCGCAGCTTGCGGCACTCCTCAGAATTCCCCCGGCTCTGATCCCGGAGGAGCCCTACCTCAACCCGGGTCAAGGCGAGCTCCTCCTCCCGAGCAGCGAGTGTCCGGCGAGCTGCTTCCAATTCGGCCTGTTGTTGGCGGAGGTCGGCCTAGAGTTTTTCTGCCTTTTTAATTGCAAGCCGCTCCGCCTCCAGCGAGGCCTTCGCTTTGGACTCCGCCCTCGCGAGCTCCTCAAGCGCCTTCTTCCGCTCGTCGCCCACCTTAGTGAGCGCTTTATTTGTATCATGGCGAGCTCTATCAGAGGCGGCGATATCATCGCTGACGAGCTGAGCCGCCGCCATCGCTGCGCAGGCGTAGTGCATCGCCAGCCTCGCCCTGTCAGCAGGCTTCTGCCTCTCGATCATCCCAAGCTCCGAGGCGGAGAGGTATTTGGGGGCCTCGGTAAAAACCCGGCGAGCTGCCCCATCAGGAAGGTCCCTCGACGAATTCAGGGCCCGGCATCGCTCGGCGACATGGAGAGGCTCAGGTCGCTGCGGGAACTCGGTGGGAGTATACCTGCACATACTCAGATCAGTTAGCAAAAACCATGGAAATTGCAAAGGCTTCCAACTCAAAAGAGGTCGCCCACTTACCCAAACCTATCGGGGTTGAGCCCGAGCAGGGTATCGTCCCGAATAGGGACCCCGTAGGGAGGCGGCGAGGGCGCACTCTGAGGAGTTGGAGGCGCTGGAGAAGGTCGAACAGCAAGAGCTCGCCCGGACCCCGTTTGGCTTGATCCAGAGCCGCCCTCAGCCCTGGCTCGCTTGGCGAGGCGAGTTTCCTCTTCACTCACTCGCGAGCCATCTCCCCGGTGGAGAGCTCACTTCGTCTGATGGGGCGGAGGTGGTTGGGTACCCCGTTCAGGGTCTGAGCCTCGGCCCGCCCCTTTTTTGGCTCCGGCGACCTTCTCCTTTGTCGGGGGAGGTGCCGAGGTCTTCTGAGAGCTAGAGCCCCCAGCCTTCTCAGCGGCTTTGGCGAGCTCTAGTTTCTTGGTAGCGTCCAAGACCGCCCCCGAAGGGATGCCTTCCCTCCCCGGAAGAGGCTTACCCATCTTCAGCTGCCGAGCTAGGAAGTGATAAGCTTCGGGAACCTCAACGGGCGGGAGCTCGGCAATAGGACCTGCACCTGTATAACAAACAACCAAGTCAGTTCGGCGACCTTGACGTACAAGACAGCGAGCTCTGGAAACTCAATAATGAAAAGGCGCAAAACCTCGAGCGGCGAGGTGGTGTGGCGAGGTGATGAGACCGGTGAGCCGGCGGTAGTGGTGTTGACACAGATGTTCGATCTCACGGTCCTTTTTCTCCCGCAAGCAACACACTGTCCGCACAAACTCGAAACCTATCGAAACTTCCGGTCTCCCGCGGCTCGACTTGTGGCGCTTCAAACCTGCAAAAAGATAGATTAGATCAGTAATCTAATCCGACGCACACACACTAAGGTACGCCACCTACAGCTCGCCTCCCCGTAGGTCTCGGGGGTAGGAATGCGCCCTCCGCGACCATTGGAAGCTCGCCAATCCCCCCCGATGAAAAAGAACTGCTCTTTCCAATCCCGGACTTTGTTGGGGAGGTCGCCTAAAAATTTGCCCCCCGGGCGAGCTTGAAAAGAGTAATATCCCTTCCCCTCCCTCGCTTGCCTGATCACAATGAAGAGCTCGTTAATCTCCGCCGTGCTCAGCCGGTTTTCATAACAATGTTGATATGGCGAACTAATAAGTCGGTTTCAGAAATAATCCCCAAGGTTTGCCAGGTCACCAGAGCCC
>JAPKLY010000102.1:688555-754563 GCA_026898435.1 Prunella vulgaris
TTTGTCAATATACTAATATTAACACTGTTACATTCACTCTTTTTTTTTTAATACTATACCCTTTTATTTTTCAAAATATAATAAATTTGCAATTACTTAAAAAGATTTCAAAAACATGTGTAAAAAGGATAAGTATGTCTCAGTATAAAAATATTAGAAATAATTATTTTAATTTATCGAAATATATTAATCTATAACTATCTAATAATAAAATGTTATTCCTTTTCTAGAAACTATTTTTAACAAAACTTTTTTTCTTTTTAAATTTGTATTGTTAAA
The DNA here is from genome assembly GCA_026898435.1 of Prunella vulgaris. Classification (NCBI taxonomy): domain Eukaryota; kingdom Viridiplantae; phylum Streptophyta; class Magnoliopsida; order Lamiales; family Lamiaceae; genus Prunella; species Prunella vulgaris. Next base: position 688,835 of record JAPKLY010000102.1, read on the forward strand.
AAAAAATATCAGTTATTAAAATTTGTAAAGTCTTTTCAACTTTCTTAATAAATGAATTAGCTATTATTATTATTAGGATTAGTCTTGTATGCACCAGTTACACGGTGCAACTCAAGTTCATTTTTAAAAAGTTAAACAGTTTATAACTGAAAAGCTAAACAGTTTATTACTGAAAAGTTAAACTATGAAAGATACACTTTTCAGTAATAAACTGGTTAACTTTTTAGTTATAAACTGTTTAACTTTTTAAAAATAAACTAGAGTTGCACCGTGTAATTGGTGCACAGGAGACTTACTCTTATTATTATTATTATTAAAAAGCGAAACACATATAAATAAAACAATGAGCCTCTTAACCTCCCCTAACCAAATATCAATATAGATATAAATGATTTTTTTAACTACCAAATAAAAATCATTTGCATTCTCTTGCTCTCTTTTTAGTGATATTAATTAAAAACTGATACGTAATTAAATTAAAAAAGCCAAAGAATATCTATCAAAAAATCCTTTTACATCCTCTAATCATTAAAACAATTTTAATGACTGTAACTGAAACAAAAATTATATATCTATCTATACATATATAATAATAAAATTTTGGACCGAATTGGGCCCAAAATTCTTTTTACTTTTTTTTTTAATTTAAAAACTATTCTTATACCATATCATATAGTTTATGTGGCTGTAATTTTTTTTCTTTGTACTGTAGGTTACAAGGTTCAAATCCTTGCACTGATTTTTTTTAATGGGTGTATATTATTATCTGCACATGACAACAAACAACTCATAAAAAATTTGTTAGTGATTGAATCAATAAAAATGTATTTTCAATGATCCAAAGATTAAGCAAGTCATACTCTGTATTAGTCTATAATAAAAGATAAATATATTTTTATAATTTTATCTTATGTATGAGAATACATTGTATTAGATAATATTATAAATGAGATAAAACTTTAATGAATTCACATTTTAAGAGAAAATACAATTTAAATAGTAAAGTGAAGCTTTGTCCCAATTATAAAATCAACTCACAAATCACTCTATTTTTAAACAAAGTGAATTCACACATATTCGGAAAATATTAGTAAGAATTAAGATTCATGGTATATAATATTTTTATAATATAATAAATTTTTTTTTTAAAAGATATATTAATGAAGTTTAATATGGATTTTATTTTTCATAATGGTAAACTTTTGTTGTATAAAAAAATACTAAAAGTTTTTTGTTATAAATATTTATAAATTCAATATAAAACTATTTTATTTGATTGATTAAACTATTTTTTTAAAATAGATAGTCCAAGAAGAATTTTAAAATTTTGTTGATTAATTAAATTAATATGCTTAACAAATTAAAATGTGTGTACTCATATAAACTCATATATATTAGTTTAAGTAAAAATTAATATTAAAAAGTAATAAAATAAAATAAATATTTTAATTTAGTTTTAGTTAAATTTTTTGTTTTGATATTAAAAGGCTCATATTTCTTAAAAACTGTTAATTTACACATCAAAATTTTAAATAGCAAATTAACAACGCGCCATAAAATTTAACCACTCTCTTTGTCCTAGAAGATATTATATAGTTAAATTTTGTGGAATTTTTATATATGAGTTAACTTATAGTATTTAAATGGATATAATAGTTTTTAATAAGGGTAAATTGCTCAATTTAAGTGAAAAAAATGTCTTTGAGTGTAATTATTAGTAGAATGTGATGCATTATAGGTTTTTGTGAATAATGAACAGTGAATTGTGTAATTTTTTTTAAATATATAAAGTGATATATAAGAGAATTAATACTTAACATTGTAATTTTAAATTCATGCATATTATAAGATAATTAATGATATTAATAGAATTAAATTTTTATTTTTTAAATATCGTTGATCGTGCATCGCATGAGTGAAAATACTAGTTTAATAATAATATCTATAACTATATAATAACAAAATCTTATTCCTTTTTTGGAAACTTTTTTAAATTTATAACATACTTTCTAAAATTATTAACATTATTATTTAATTTAAAGATATAATTAAATTTAGTAAATGAATTTTTTTGAAAAGACTAACCTTATTTAATTAAGTGGCTTTTCAATTCCTTTGCAAAATATAAATAAGTCATAATTTAACTTATAATGATATCAATGCATTTTCAGTAAATTTTATTGCAAAAGACTAACCTTATTTAAATAGTGTTTCAATTCTTTTGTAAAATATAAACAAGTTCTGATTCAACTCATAGTAACATCACTGTATTTTCAATAAATTATATTTCAATGGTTCGACTTATTTCAAAAATAAAATTTCATGCATGTTACTCTAAACTATTTTTTTCATATTCAACTTGCACATCATACTATAAATGTGTACTTATGCAATAGAGTACATATTAAAGGTGTAAACTATTATTCAATTTTAATCGGTGCATCTCTTCTATTGTTCAAATTAATTATCTTTTTTTTTTTAATTTTTAATTCACATTCATATTCTATATAAAATAAAATTCAAAATCTAAATTATTAATCTATTATCTTAATATTATTTATTTATTGATTTTGATATATAGTTGACTACTTAAATTTAAGAAAAATTTATTAGTATTTTCAATATTAAATATTATATTTAAAATTTTACTATTTTGTTAGTTTAAAAGATAATATAAATATATATAATTAGTTAAATAATTACGAGATACTTATACATAATTACCTCACATAAATAATTTATTAACAAAAAAGTTGAAAAGTTAATAAATAACAATTAGTTGGAGAGCATAATAAACTTAGTTTAGATTTGTAATATATTTTTATCTCATATTAAAATATTATGAATGTTAAATCGTACACCGCACAAGATGAGAATAATATTTTTTCAAAATCGTAAGTTAAAGAGGTAGCAAAATGAGGATCGTAACTTTACAGACTGAAAAAATGAGAAAAATAACTTTTGAGGTGACAAAATAAAGACCATAACTTTTTCAGACTGTCAATTTAAGGATAATAACCTTTAAAAAGTTGCAAATTGAGAAAAAAATCAACTTGAATTCAGGGCAATTTTACCTTATTTTGACCCGAAATCAAATTCAAATCAAATTTTGTGAATAATGAATTATGCAATATTTTTTGAAACATAGAGAGTAACATATAGGAGAATTAATACTCGACATTGTAATTTTAAATTCATCATATTATAAATAAGTAATGGTATTAATAAAATTTTAATTTTATTTAATAAATATATTGATCGTTAAAAATGGTAAGGAATTATTGATTTATTATCAAACAAGGCTCTTACGATATTGCTGGTATCAAAAGACATTCTGAATTATTTTTATGGTAATATATTGTTGATGTTATGGTAGGCGTCGATTTTCGGTTTCCGATGGTATTTATCCAATGGATCGCCCAAGTTCCAATGAAACGACAACTTGCTCATCTATAATCTTCCGAAGATTGCATCTGCACAGGAAATTGTAGCACCAATTTACAAATCGCCCAAGTTTCATCCTCGAATCTCCCCTCTTGTCACGATCCCTCAGGTAAATTAAGAATTAAAGTTCAATGGCGGTGCAAATTCGCCTGTTTTAATCGGTCGCCTTTTTCTTCAATATTTTGTTGATCGAGAAGAAACATCTTAATTAATCTCTTTTGGGCATGATTGTTGATTCGCTCGATCTCCGACTTTTTCAGGAAGCTTAAAATGCCAGGCACTAATTGGCGGGTAGCCCATGGGATGGGTCAGGCTGTGGGTATGGAAGGCGGCGATTGGAGGACTCAGCTGCCACCGTGTTCGAGGCACAGAGTTGTTTACAAGATGTAAAATGATATTATCCTCCCATCTAATTTTTGAATTGTTTTCAAGTTATTTCTGTAATTTTTATCTTATGTTGGTTAATCTAGATTCCATGTTTGGTTCCTGAAAATTGTTGTTGTGTTTTCTTGATTTTCTGGGTTGGAACGGGGGTATGTTAGTTTGAGAGAGCTGTTATTGCAATTTGTGAATATAGTTAGACTTGAATTCCCAATTCATTGGTATGGACTATGGACTTGTATTATTAGGGATGTACTTACATTTGTGACGGTATGATGGTATGGTTATCTGGATATGTACTTGTTCTGGATTGAGTGCTGTCGTTGACAGATATGATTCTTGGATAAAGCATACCGGATAATGCCCTTATAAGAACAGTATACATTTTTACTAGAAAACGTCTATAATCTAATGAAGGGGTGTACAGACAGCAGTGAAATTGAACGGTGTATCTTTGTTTTAATGCCAAGTATTTACTATTTAGAAGTTTTCTGATAATGTTGGTTGATTCTCTTCTAAACTTTGTCGTCTGAGTCAAAATATTTTTCTTATTAACGTGCCCAAAGACATGCTAGATCCTTTCAACGTGAATCTTGCTTTTATTTTTTTAAAGAATTTTGTGCTTGTGTTGTCAATAATGGACTAAGATTATGATGCATAATGAATAGAATTGAAAAATTGAGAAGCCTTCGTTCTCCAGCTGGGGAAGAGTATCTGCAGGATCTCGAAGGAACTGCCGCTGGGTTTGAGGAAAATATATTTACTGCAGCAACAAGCCAGGTATCTATATGTCTGTTTGCTGGCTGAGACTTCCATTTACGTATCATTTGGTTTTTTCATCTCCTGACAATGAAGTATATTAAGACTTTCGACCTTTTTTTCTGTTTTGCAGTCGGATTATTTAAGAAAAATATCTTTGAAATTGCTGTTATTGGAGAAGAAACCCCAGTGTCCTATGGTGAATTCTCTTCAGTCCAATGCTGCTAGTAATAGCAGGAACTTCCAAGATCCAGGTTTGGATACCTATATTGCAGTTATGGTGAAAACAAATTTCTTCTTTTCTTTTCCAATTATTCCAAGAATTGATTTACATAAAATGGATATTTTGTTCTTTGTAAACACTGACTTAAATAATGACATCCTTCAGTGATAACGCATACACTTTAAGGCCTGTAGTTGCTAACTTTATTTTGTTTTCTTGCTATACTTCTGACTTGGATCTTTGATGTCTGAATTTTTTCCTTGGTATATAGTCATCATAAATATTTAAAAATCTGTGTCCAAAAGGTAACAATAGCAACTTTTTCTAGTCTTCCATACATGTGTTCTAGTACAAAGATCATGTCTCTTTTGGGTCCGTAAAATCTTCAGCAATGTTTGTACTTCCATCATGGCCTAGCAGTAAATGATTATGGGACCACTTAGTTCAGTATATCCGAACTCTAATTGAATTGAACACCTCCTGATTTCGATAAGTTAGTCCACATGTACTATGCATAAAGGACTGCTGAAGCCTGTCATGTCAATTAAATTCTTACTCGAAGTAGACAAACCCGTGACTTGCTCAAATATCCATTATGAGTTTCAGCTTTCAAGTGGTGAACTTCTCTCTCTCTCTTATGTCTTCTTATTTTCTTTGTTTTTTCTTGTTTCTTCCCTTCTCCTATGTTACTTAAAGGTCATAATTTTTGATTAAATGTCATTTTTACTGCCTTCCTCCTCGAAATGGTTCAAATTTCAACTGCAGGTATGGAAGGCAGCGATTGGAAGATTCTGCTCCATCCAGAGTCCAGACAAAGGATTGTAAATAAGATGTAAAATCATATATAGTTCTCATCTTTATTTTCAATTATTTCGTGTTCTTTTCTGCTGGAGGTATTGACTTCACATTTCAGGAGGTTTCATCTAAATCTCTTGCCTGCCTCCATATTTTTCTCCTTTTGACTTAACAATATGTTTGGTCTTTAGGCAGAATATATGTAATGCTTTTATTTCTTCTTTTTATAAGTAGTGTCTAACACATTTCTGAGGTGCTGAACAACTAATTCTTCATTATATTAGTTTTAGAGGGTGTTCGATTCAAACGATTGGTCTGGATTGAAGTGGTATCCTTAGTAATAATGTGTTTAGTTTAAAGGACTCAAGCCCAAGACAATAAATAGTCCCGAGTCATAAATCTCTACTACCCCCCCCTAGAATGAGACTATCTAATCTTAGGTGGATGGTGGGATTTAATTTATGCCAGGTATAAAAATGACTGTTATGTCCTCAAAATATACTTTAAAATGACCCTCCTACCCTTAACAATTATATTAGTTGCAACTTTATTCTTTGATTTGGGGTGAAACTAATATTTTACATATGTATCCCACTTAAACCCTCAATCCAAATATAAAATTATTTTTAACATTAAAAAATAAAAAACAGACAATCCTGCAATCCAAACAAACATTCAGGATCAAATATTTCAATCTCAACAGTACAATCCTATCTAGTCCAGTCCAATCTAATCAATCACGTCTTGTGAACCAAACACGCCTTAAGGAACTCCTTACACTTTATCACTTGACATTCTTGTTTTACTTCACGTTATGGTTTGTGCTTGTACAGCATTGAGTGCTGTCCTCGACTAATCTGATGTGCGTTGGAAAAACATTATCTGGATAATGCCCCTATAAGAGCAGTATAGAGATTTTCACTCTCAAATATCTATGATAATGATGGGTCCCTTTTTCAAAGCTGATATTATTTACCTTTGATCTTCACTGATGAAATGATAAGTTGTCTTATAGGATTTTCCTTTTATGACTTGAAATATTACTTTCTAACACACCTGTTTTGTTCGATGTTTCATGTGCTAACATTCACTTGTTTTGGACACTGAATTAAGAAAATGTTTCTTAATGAATAGAGTGGAAATGTTGAGGAGGCATCTTCCTTTCTCTGAACTAGAGGGAGAGGGATTGCAAGTGCTAATAGATACGGCTGCCAGATTTGAGGAAAGTGTTTATACTGCTGCAAGAAGTCAGGTAATATATGACACTTGATTTCCACTTGAATTTGCTATATGCTGATTTCCCTTGAATTTGCTTTACATCTATATATCATTTGAGTATCGAGGTAAAAGTAGCATTTACCTCTGTTTTGCAGACTGAGTATTTAAGAAAGATATCCTTGAAAATGCTGACATTGGCAAGGGAAGGTCGGATTCCTACAACTAATGCTATTCCGTCTGCAGTGCTGTGAGTAACTACAGAAAACTCCCCAATAATCCAGGTAAAGGTACCTTGTACTGTTTTTGGTGGAAGTCAAAGACATTTTTCCCCTTCTGGTTTGATTTTGCCAAGCATGTATTTACATATGATGAGTTCTTTGTGTGCCCTTATTATTCAATACTAGAGACTTGACAACATCATTCAGTAACTCAGGAACTCGTAAACTTTAGCACTGCTAATTTTTATTTTGCCCAAATTTTGCCCTGTGAATTAGCTAGCTTGGATCTTTGACGTCTGAAAATTTTCCTCGTTACTCCGGTCAATTTTTTCCTTTTAGTAATCCCAAACATTACTATTAACAATTAAAATTACTGCAGGTGCTCTCCTGTTCCACACGTCGTAGAGTTCTTCAGTAGCTTGAGTTGAGGCAATACTGATGCCTGATATTGCACGATGGCGGCGTTTAAATAATCAAGACTAGGTAAGATCAACATTTGGGGAAGTTGACTGAATTGCAGTGTAGTGTACTTTCTTGTAATACTTGTGTTCGTGCGTGTGTTCTATAAAGTTGTAAGGCCTTTTGTGTTTTCAACGTTCCAATGCATGACTGAAAATATGTTTGAATCTCAGATGTTTTTCCAAATGGAGCGATTTCCTCTTCCACATTTCCATTCTTGTGAATTTCGTAGAGAAGTAAAGTTTAACAAAGCAAAACGTGTGGATTTCACTTTTTCCGTACTTGCTCGCTTCTGTTCTCTCCTCCAAATTTTTTCAAATTGTGTCTGAAGTTCGGAAAGCCTTGCATGAGATTGTCTCGTAGGATTTTCTTCAGGTTTCTTTAATACTTTAAAAACTAAAATATTACATGACACATATAAAAATGTCACATGTAAAATTTTGTATTGCAAGGCTATATCTAATGATTTCTAAATCCACAACTAAACCCCCACCCCCCACCAAAAGAAAACCTATTTCTTCAGTAGGTATACTTTCATCTCTTGGTCTCTAAATTGCTAGAATCAATCTGGATTGGTGGAGTTTTGATAAATCATTTTTATGATATTTTATGCTACAAGATTTATTTTTATGGGGTTTTCTTTTTTATTTATTACTCACCCCGATTTTAGCAAGCTTTTGCTCTAGTTGGATATGGATCCTCTGCTGGGCAATGAAACCAACATATAGTGTTGGGTATTAAAATGATAACGAATGGTTAAATTATTTCTTCTTTTTTAGCTCATTAACATGATTACAAAAAAAATTATGACTTGGTCAAATCTAAAAGAAGAAAAATATTTTAATAATATGTTATTGTTTTAATATTTAACACTATTTGTTGATTTTATTACTCAGCAGAGGATCCATTTCTTCTCTAGTTAATGTGGTTTAGTTTAGGGATGATAATTTTGAACACGTTTTGTCCCATATTCTTTGGGTCGTTCCGACCTGTAATCTTTAGTAGGGTAAAGTGGATTCTAATATTGTTTGTCTTGTTCTAACATGCTCTTTCCATTCCAGCTTTGTTTTTTCTATTTGATTTTTTAACTTTTTAATGAAATTGATTTGTAGTATTTAAATAACTTAAATAATTTTTTTTTATAAAAGAGTTTAATCAATTTAGGATGTGTTTACTTTCTCCGGGTGAAGATAACTCTGGGTAACCTATGCGAAGTGATAACTGGCATTTAAAATTCGGACAACCATTATTTACTCCCTTCGTTCCACAATAAGTTACTCATTTTGTCATTTTCGTTCGTTCCACTATATGTCGTTTATTTGTTTTTTTACCTTTTCTGGAAACTACTATTTACCTTTTTATTATCATTTTCAATACTATTTACCCTATTTCTATTATTTTTTCATTTTTTCTCATCATATCACATGTACTATATCAATATTTTATACTCTCCTTAATATTTGTGTCAAAAAATAACAAGCAACCTATAGAGGGACATAGTGAGTACGTTACAATTTTATTTATTGAAATAAAAATATCCTAGATCTAATATCCTATGTTCACTTGGACGAACTAAAGATGAATAACTGACAAATTATCAATTTACCCCTAAAATCTAAACTAACCCTTCGGCATTACAGCGGGGGTTGTATGTATTGCCCTCTCATACAGAAGCTGTATGCATATCTCATTGGTACAAAAATTATTTATATACCATGGTACAAACATTATATATAAGACCAAAGTGTCGCCAAAACGTACTCTTCTGGATTTCATATGGATAAAAGAACTTTGAACATGTGTGGTCAAGTTTTCTATAAGGGATAAAAGTTTTCGTAATCTTACAGCTTTGTTATGAATTTAAATTTGGTCCACATTAATTAAATATTATGATTGGTCCTATAAATTTAAAAATATTTAAATTTTGATCATTTTACAAACTTGCAGTATTAAAATTATTTTTTGATTTTGGTCCTATAAAATTGTGAAAGTATCACAATTTAAATATTTTTAAATTTATAGGATCAATATCATAATGTGTAATTCATGGAAATCAAATTCAAGATGAAGTCAAGTTATAGAACTTACAAATCTTAAATCTTTTTCTATGACCTAGCTGTTACTAATTTGTGCAACACAAGTTACATTCTCTTCGTTAAGGACGGTATGGTATGTATCATTTCCAGTGATGCGTGTATCATAAATGTATACGAATTTAACTAAATACATTTTTATTAGATCTGATATAAAGCGATAATCTCTAAATAGTTGTACGAGGTAGTTACCATATATTGTTTAAACCACGAGATTGTAGTACTACTGCAGACAGAAAATACATCTAGATTTGGGGAGGGAGAGAGAGTTTTGGGGTTTATTTGGTAAATTCTCAATTTTTAATATTTTTTGGGTTTATGATTTGATTTTCTTCCTAAAATTCATGTACTCTAGGAAATTTTAGGGCATTTTTTTGGATTTATTTTGGTGGTTTTCAAATTTTTTTTTTTTTGGGATAAAAGGTAATTTATGCTGTTATTGTTCTTATAAATTACTCTAGTTTATTGTGATAGGAATGAGAGGAGTTACTGCATTTATTTTAATTGTTGATTGTGATAGGGTGTTGATTTGGGATTGTGAATAATTTTTTTTACATATGCAAAATACATTTATTGCTATAAAAATTGAAAATTGTATAAATGCAAAAAATTAATCCATTATGCCAAAATAAAATAAAGTTATGCAAACTAGAAAAAAAAATATATATACATGGAAAAAATGTTGATATTAAATTAAAAAGTGAATCTGCAAAAAAATTATTAAAATATAAAATATAAATAAATTTCAACAAATAATTTCATATTCAAAGATAAAAAAGAATGTAATTTGTAAATGATAACCTGCAAAAATTCAAAATAAAAATTAATAAAAATATAATAAAACCTACAAAAAAACAGAAAACTTGCAGGACCGCTAAAAAGGGCAGTGGAATCATCTTTTGGGGTTATTTGTAACTTATGATTTTTTTTATTTTTTTTTATCAGTAAATGTTAGTTGTTAATAGACTAACTCCAGCATATACTTTGATAAGATATCAAATCAAAGCATATACTGAGGGGCAAATGTTGATAAAAGGATCTAAGCTCGAGGATTAAGGAAATAAACTAAAGTATAAGCAAGCTGAAGTGGGCCGGCTGCTCGCCCAAGTGCTCGCCAGGATGCTCGCCCGCATGCCCACCGGAGCCTAGAGGTGATAAGGCAACAAGCCTACGTGGCCACTCTGTTGCTCGCCTATGTGCTCGCCGGATTGCTCGCCCAGTTGTTCCCCCAAGCCCTGGTGTCACGGAGCAACGAGCCCATGAGGCCAAGACTGGGTTGCTCGCTAAGTTGCTCGCCAGCATGCTCGCTTGGCTCAATGGTGACAAGGCACTAGACTCTGAGAACAAGCCCGTAGTGCTCGCCCATTTGCTCGACATAGTGCTCGCCATACTTCGAGGAAGGGGACACAAGATGTTCGAAGGACCTATAGGGAAGGCGCAGAACGTTATGGTTAGAGTTAGTGGAGCAAGTCATTAGGGTGGTGACAAGTGGATGACACTTGTCACCACCAGAGGCCACATGGCCCCTAAACGTGCCACCTCATCAAAGAGAGGGTATAAATAGATGTAAAATCCTCATTTGTAAGGATCGGAAAAAAATCCAATACAAGAGACACATTACTAGAAATTCTCTCTCTACTTTCTTATCCATAATCCCTATTATAATTCCAATTAACAACTTTAGATTATTGATTGAGTGATTTACTTAAATATAATTAGCCACATAAATATTTCGATTGTATAAATTGCTCAACAATTTGGCGCTAGAAGGAGGGTCCGAACCTCCGTCGATTGAAGAATTCGATATTCATTCTTCATTATTCTCAAGAACACCAAGAACGCCCTTCGAATTTCGGTAAAGTTTTGAGGAATATCTTCAACTGTGGGTATTTTCAAGAATTTGTTGTCTTCGAAAACACGAACTAGAAAAGATTTCTTTAAAAACTCATCTACTGTACTCGATTGTCACCGGAAACAATGACGAGACAAATGTACGAGGCCTCCCACGATGAATCCCGTACCACCTCAACAAGTCGAAGGTGGAAGGGAAAGAAGCATTCGGGACGTCGTCATGTTGAGACGACTCGAATCCCAGCATTGCCAGCGGCACCAGAGAGACCCCAGATTGAAGCAACCATCGAGTCGATGGTCAGGACCCCAGAAAACATCGAGAGGGCGATGGCTACCCTCAGACAGATGCAAAGGCAGCAAATTGTGGTGGCGCGTCAACCCGTAATTCAGGCGGCCCCAACAGAGACTAGGCATGACACCCGTACGAGTTATCATGCCCAGGAGGAGGAGGCTAGTAGTGGACGAGTTGCTCCGGTAAACTCGAAAGGCAAACAGAAGATGTGTGACCGTCTGGGGCCACAACATCAACACTCAGACCAGCGACCAGCTGAGCAAGCAGAGGGGCGACCAGCTATGTGATCAGCTGGGCGAGCAGGAGATCATCTAGGATATCAGGAGGGATCACAAGGTGAAAGACACAATATGCCAAGCCATTGGACCGGAAGTGGAAGGTCCGAGCATTCTCAGCATCAAGAACCTTGTGAGTCTGATGCTAGGCATCAACGAAGGCCAGTCCAGGAGAGGTTGAGGAGGCGAGCGTCCGAGAGATTAGGACCCAATGCAGCGAGTAACCTCCAACGACCGCACCGAGATATCGCCCGAAGTGAGGGACTACCGGAGGCAGCACGTCATCATGAGGTGCACCCGGAACAGCTTCGAGGAGGGGGATCGTCCCGGGGGTCGTCGGTCCTAAAGATAGAAAAGTTGAAGAAAGCTGTGGAGGACTTGCAACACCAGATGACCATCGAAGACAAGGTTGAGACGTACACGTCACTTCCAACTTCACCACTGTCATCGGTCATCCTTACAGCACCCATCCAGAAAAAGATACAGTTTCCCTCATTAGTGCTGTACGAGGGAGAGTCTGACCCCAAGGTTCACATCTCAAAATATGCTGATTACATGATCTCAATGAGGGCATCAGACGCGACGCAATGCTGGAACTTTCCTTTAACTCTTGGAGACCGTGCACATAGATGGTTCTCAGCCTTGACACCCGGATCAATTCAATCGTTTGGACAGTTGACCCGGGAATTCCTATCCCACTTTTCGGGGTTCGGAACATATCTGACACAAAAGCATAGGCTGGCCAATATTTTACAAGGGGCCGAAGAGACCGATCAACAATACTTAGAAAGCTTCGACAAGATCCTTTTAGAAGGTGAGTCGCTCAGCGATGACACAAAGGTTGTGGCAGTCATGGCAGGACTACGTAAAGGAACAGACCTATGGAAAAAGATGCATCTGGCTTGTCCAAGTACATATGCCGAGTTCCGTCATAAGGCCGGAGTGTATGTAGCAATGCAAGAAGCAATGGCCAAACAGTTAGGTTCAGAGGCTGATGACAAGAAAAATGGGAAGAAGCCCAGTGGTAGTGGTTACAAAGCCCCGAAAAATTTGAAATCATTTGGAGACACGACGGAGTACAAAGAAAAACTAAACCAAGTATTAACTACCACAATTGGCCACGTCTTCACAGCTGTGAAAGACCAGGACATGTTAGCCGCACCCTGGAGGATCAGGCAGGATCGAAGCAAGTTAAACCCAAATAAGTTCTGTGCATATCATCAGAGTATCGTACACTTCACCAGTGAGTGCCGGGATCTTCTGAAACAATTATGGAAGTTTTACGAAGACGGGAAACTTGCCGAATTCGTCAAGAAAGCTCCGGGGAAAAGACAGCGTCAACCAAGACAAGAGGCCTCAGATGATGAAGATAGCGATGAGGCAGAGAGGGCCCCAAACAGACAAGTGAGGAGAGGTCCACCGGCAAGGCCAACACATCTGAAACCTAACCGAGAGATCCTTGTACTTGAAGAGATTGGTTCGGCTGGGGGAATGGTGGATGGCCGTCCAACATAAAAAAGATAAAAGAAAGCGGAAATTCGGGCGGTCAATCAAGTCCAGGAGATGGGGTCCGGATCAAAAGCATCAGCTAAGCCAACTGCACACTTAATTTTCTCACAAGCAGATCTCGAAGGGGTCCTTACATCTCATAACGACTCCCTGGTTATCAGCGCCAATATCATGAACACGAGAGTACACCGACTGCTAGTGGATACTGGAGCCTACACGAACATCCTGTTCAAGAAGACACTAGACCAGTTAGGAGATTACGAATCCTATATAGAGGATTGTAATCACAAAATAGTGGGATTCGGAGAGGCTGTGACCGTCCCACTAGGTGTAATAAGATTGCCTGTAGAACTTGTAGCGCTAGAGGACCCGGAAAGGAGAATGACTAGGTTGCTAGACTTTTTAGTCGTAGATCAACTGTCCACCTATAACGGGTTCCTCAGCCCCCCTTTCATTTCCGAATTTAAAGCCGCATGTTCTACTTACTATTATTGTATCAAATTCCCAACTCTTAAGGGTGCAGATACAGTCAAAGGGGATCAGAAGAAGGCGCGGGAATGCCTACTAACTCTGAATAAGCCTGTTACCCAGGTGTTGGTGTTTGAAGATCTGATATCACAACCCTCCCCGGATGAGCCAAGCAGTTTGGATGATGTCTCAATAGATACCGAGATGATGGAGATAGATCAAACGCCAGAAAACATGGAAGTGGATGATACACCTCAACAAAATCAACAGACTGGGAGGCAAACGGGGAGTGACCCGGAAGTTCAGGATCATGATCCGACAACGGTGGCCGAAGCAAGTCGAAGCATGGAGTTAACACCTGAAGGCCAGACAAGTGCCCCAGAAGATATTGAACCTCGGTTGGGTTATGAACCCATCCCGGTAGAGATGGATATGCACCTCAAAGGACCGATTGATGACCCCAGGTGGAAGGATAAAAAGCGACGCGCTACACCAGTCGAGGAGCTCAGGTCCATACAAGTTGACCCAAATAAAAAAGATTTAGAACTCTTTATTGGGTCGGAGTTGGAGGAGCCTTATAGAAGCAGGATGGAGGAATTCCTTCGGGCTAACCTCGATGTATTTGCATGGTCGCACGAGGACATGACGGGCATACTGGTGGAGCTCGCGTGCCATCGCCTTAACATAGATCCCACAAAGAAGCCTGTCCGTCAGAAGAGAAGAAAATATGGACCAGATAAGTATGAAGCATTGACCGGCGAGGTGAAGAAGCTCTTAGACAATAAGCTCATAAAGGAAGCACTATATCCTCAATGGGTGGCGAACCCTGTCCTGGTCAAGAAGCCGAATGGAATGTGGAGGCTCTGTATAGACTTCACAGACCTTAATGCCGCGTGTCCAAAGGATTACTTCCCTTTGCCTCACATCGACCAGCTGGTAGACAATACGGCGGGACATGAACTAATGACGTTTATGGATGCCTTTGCAGGTTACCATCAGATTGCCATGCATCCCGATGATCAAGAGCATACAACCTTCTATACAAACAAAAATTTGTTTTGTTGGAAGAGGATGCCCTTCGGGTTAATCAATGCCGGCGCCACATATCAAAGATTAGTCAACAAGATGTTCGACCAACACCTTGGTGACACAATGGAGGTATATGTTGACGACATTGTAGTGAAGAGTCTTAGAAAAGAAGACCATCTGGAGCACCTCAAACAAGCGTTCGACATCATGAGGGCATATAACATGAAACTTAACCCGAAGAAGAGCAGCTTTGGAGTGCAATCCGGCAAGTTCTTGGGACATCTAGTAACTCAACGGTGTATAGAAGTTAACCCTTCACAAGTTAAATGCATCTTGGAGATGGGACCACCGAAGGATATACCAGCGGTTCAAAGACTTACCGGATGTCTCACGGCACTAAACATATTTGTATCCAAATCCGGAGATAAGAATAGACCCTTCTTCGAGTCTATCAAAGGCAAAGGCATCTGCAAGAGAACCGGGAAGACCAACTATGTGTGGACGGATGCTTGCCAAAAGGCGTTTGAGGATATAAAAAGTTATCTCAGCAACCCCCAGATCCTGTCAAAGCTGGTGCCGGGGGAAAAGTTGTATTTATACCTGGCAGCATCAGAGGTAGCCATAAGCTCAGCCTTGGTGCGTGCGGAGGGCAAGACACATTTGCCGATATACTATGTCAGCCAAGTGCTACATGAGGCGGAGCTCCGATACTCCCCAATGGAGAAGTTGGCGTATGCATTGGTGATGAGCGTGCGAAAGCTCCGGCCATACTTCTTCGATCATCAAGTGGAAGTTTTAACAACTTTCCCCTTGAGACAAATCTTACACAGACCCGATACTGCCGGATGATTGTTAAAGTGGTCACTAGAGGTCAACCAGTATGGTATAACATACGCACCCCGAACAACGATCAAAGGGCAGACTCTAGCAGACTTCATTGTAGAGCTAACCTACCCTCAAGATCCGACGAGGGGACGTATATACCTATGTCACCTCTACGTGGATGGCTCAGCAATAAGTTCCGCAGCCAGAGCGGGTGTCGTCCTTTTAAGTCCTGACAAACAAGTATTCACCTCAGCAATAAGGTTCGACTTCCTAGCAACAACGAAGCCGAATATGAAGCACTTATTGCGGGTTTGAGACTATCATTAGCTGTGGGGGCAACCAGACTTCAAATTTTCACAGATTTGTAGCTAATAGTATCTCAAGTCCGAGGTGAATACGAGGCGAAGGACCGGCAGATGATCATCTATCAAAGGATTATCGCATACCTGATATCCAAGTTCGACCAGGTGTATATCGAACAAATCCTTCGACTAGAAAACACACAAGCGAACGCTCTCGCTCGGTTGGCTACAAGCACCGGACAGCCAAGCATCTCTGAGGTGGTGGTCACGAAGCTAACTAAGCCTTCAACATTTGATTATATTAATCAAGTGTTGAAGAGGGGGCAACAAATGGTCAACAACCAACAAGTGACTACTGATGATTGGCGGACACCTATCTGCGAATACTTGTCCCACGAAGAACAGCCGAGAGATCCATGGGAAGCACGACGGATTGTGAAGCAAGCTGCTAGATACACGATGGTTGAGGGGCAGTTGTACAAGAGAGGAATCTCATTTCCATTACTCAAATGTCTCTCCCCAGAGGAAGGTCAAAAGGTGTTAGAAGAAATCCATGAAGGAATATGTGGAGCCCACACCGGGGGGCAAGCCCTGGCCTACAAAACTATTAGGCAAGGGTATTATTGGCCAACACTACGGAAGGATGCTATCAGATATGCTAAAAGATGCTTGAAGTGCCAACAGTTTGCTCCAAGTATCCACACCCTGCACAAGAGTTGAAATCAGTATATAGTCCGTGGCCATTCGCTAAATGGGGTATCGACTTGATCGGCCCATTCCCTCCCGGAAAAGGTGGAGTAATATTTGTAGTGGTGGCCGTGGACTATTACACTAAGTGGGCCGAAGCTGAAGCATTAACGACTGTAACCCAAGAGAAGATGATAAGCTTCATTTGGAAAAACCTGGTATGCAGATTTGGGTAACCACAGTCAATAGTCACGGATAACGGAAGACAGTTCGATGGAAGTAAGTTAAGAGACTTCTGCTCATCGTGGGACATCAAGAAGCATTACTCCATGCCGTATCATCCTCAGTCAAACGGACAAGTCGAAGCCGTGAATAAAATCTTGAAGCACATCCTGAAGATCCGGTTGGAAGAAAGAAAGGGCAGTTGGGCCGATGAGCTGCCGGAGGTCCTATGGACTTATAGGACATCCTATAGAACAAGTACCGGGGAGACACCGTTCACAATGGCTTTCGGAGTTGAAGCAGTCATCCCAGTGGAGGTCCAACATCGGACATGGAAGATAATCAAATACGATGAGGAAGCAAATGAAGATGATATGGCGGTAGAAAAAGATTTGATTGAAGAAACAAGAACTTCGGCAGAATTAAGAAATGCAATTTATAAGCGACGGGCCAAAAAGTATTACAATTCACAAGTAAAGGACAGAAAGTTCCAGATTGGCGATTTGGTGATGAGACGGATACTAGCAGCCCCGACTGGAGTATTTGGTCCAAAATGGGAAGGTCCGTTCAAAGTAACAAAAAGTGGGCCAAATAGGACGTATGACCTGGAGGATATGCAAGGCAACCCTTCGGCATACACGTGGAACGCGGCGCATCTCAAGAAATTCTACCAGTGAAGACTTGTGTAAATTTTCTTTGAAAACCTTGCTCGCCCAACATGTATAGGGGCAAACAGGTTCGTGTTAGATGGAGACAAATTTGTAAAGTCATTATTATGTTGAATAAAGAGGAGGTTTCCTTTCAAATTGGTGTATCAAAAGATGTCTCAAGTTATAAGCTCACAAGACTTATGAGTCCATGATAAAGGCAAGGTATTGAGACTAACCCTAAGGTTATACCATTAAAAGGGAGTCCTTACCGATCAATAAGCCTACATCCAAAGAGATGAAAAATGAGGTGTAAATTTGTGATTCCATAAAAAGGAAAAGTAAGACGAATCAATTGAAACATCGTACATAAAAAAATGAGCACTAAATAACTTAGACACACACATTACTACAAACGCAAGCAAACCCAATAAAAAGGAGACTGCAAGTTCATTAACATCAAAAGGAAGTTCAAGTACATGTGGAGCGCCTTTGAGGGCGTAAGAAGCAAAAAGTTGCAAACAAAGAGCAAAAGCAAAAAGAAGAAAAAGAAGAAAATCCCTAACTCTCTACTGGTCGCTAGGCTGGTCGCCAGCTTGCTCGCCAGCCTGGGCGCCAGCTTGTCCATCACCTTAGTCAGCCTGTTCGCTGGGCTTCTCGCCGGAGTGGTCGCCCGCCTGCCCGCCGGCGCCTAAAGGAGAGAGACCAGGAAGGACTTCAAATGGGGATAAACCCTCGGTATCCACCATCGCGTCGTCCTGAACATCGATCTGAATGGGTGGATATTTCCTACCAATGATCTTGAGAGTAGGAGGAACGACGCTCAAATCAACACCCATTTCCTCGAGGTCCCCAATGTCGACGACCAAACCATCCCTAAGTGGACGTTCGGTAAGGAAATCAGTGAACTCCTTCTTCAGGGCTGTCCAGGGGTCCTCGTTCTCACCAACAGCATGGTGATAAGCCCGGAGGTTCTCGGCAAAGGCATAAACAAAGCCAAAATCAGAAGACTCGGCTCGTATATTAGCAACGGCATCGGCGGTGTAACAGTCGGTATGCGCGGCCTTGAGGTTGGCAAGTTCGGTTGCCTGAAGATCTCTCTCCAATTCGGCGACCTTCCCACGAGCAATCCGGCCTTCTTCCAGTTGAGCTCAAACACTTGCTAGCTCGGCCCGGAGACCATCAACTTCGGCTTGAGCCTTCTCAACACTTGCAATAGCCAACTGCTCGGCGTCCAAAGAGGCTTTTTCATTGGCTTCCGCAGTAGCAATTTTCTTCTTCGCATCATCCCTCTCTTTCCTCGCACTATCCGTCAGCACCGCGTAAGCCTTCTCCAAGGTCACAGCTTGCTCAAGGGCTCGTTGTGCAGTGAAGAGGGCACCGCTGGTATAATGCATAGCTGTACGGATGTTATCCGTAAGGGACTGGTGATGAATGATGGCATCTTGGGGCTGAGTCCAATGACGAATGGTAGACTCAACGGCCAAGCGAGTTGAACCCTTAAGATCATTGAGGGACTTTGGAGGCCGAGCAAGCGCGAACTGGTGCACGACTGGACTACAGTGCTGATAGCGCGAAGGATCATACCTGCATACAGGTTCGTACAAGAAGACACTTAGAAATTTCTCTAAGTGTAAGTATGCTCAAGGCATAAGAATGTTACCCAGCTGCTCGGTCTTGATCCCACCCAAGGATCGAGATGTCTGACAACTGCCCAACGGACAGTATGGGGGCAGGAGCAGTAGACGTGCCGGCAGGTGCAGGAAGAGTAGACTCCGGAACCTAGGTCCGGCCTGGGCCCCCAGATGTCGAAGATCTTGTGACCCGTAACCTCTTGGCAGCATCATCTTCACGCTCAAAGCGTGAGCCATCGCCGCGCTGCAACCGACGGCTGCCACCGCTAGGGGAACCACTGGGAGCTTGTCGATCGTCCACCCGAGGAGCTCGAGGAGCATTGGATCGGGTACTTGGCCCAGTACCAACGGCCTTCTTGGCCGTCTTGGCAGCCACTTGAGCAGCTAACACAACGGAGGGCGGATCTCTCTTAGTTCTAGCCATCCCGAACCTCTGGTTCAAAGTCTTGAAGGACGGAGGGATAGCGATAGTAACCTCAGGCGCTACACACACCAAGAGACAAGGAAGAAGTTAGAATTTTTTTTTCATAAAATCTCAAAGTATAAGACAGCCCTACCTGCAGGACGAGCAACTTGAGCTCGTAGGTGGTGAGGAGTTGTGATCAACCCTGAAGCGATGCGACAACTGGACTTGTTCAGATATTCAAACGTCCTGTCCTTCTTGTTACGACGGCAGACGAGGATACAAGTAAACTTGAACTCCTCAGAAAGACTCGTTTTCTTTCAACGCTGAGGGATCAAGCCTGCAAGCAAGAAGAACAAAGAATATTAGACACAATATCGAAAAACAAAAAATAAGTACAAACAAGTCCTACACTGCAACTCGCCAAACTCAGTCGGCGATATAATACGTCCCCCAAGTCCTTCATTATTGTCCGGGCCCGCCAATCTCCACCAATGAAGAAAAACTGCTCCTTCCAGTCTCTCACCTTGTTGGGCAGTCCCTCAAGGATTTTCATATCACTCCTCGCCTTAAGGTAATAGTAACCCTGGCCTTCCTCGGAACACTTGCTAAGGCAAAGTGTGTAGTTCACCTCTTGAGGGGTCAGACGATCCTTATACTTCTCCAAGACAAAGACCGTGCAGAGTGATATCAAGTATGTCCAGACATTGGGTGTTAGCTGTGTGATCGCTAAACCCGTCGTCTCCAAAAAATGCCCAATGAGAGGGTGAAGGGGTAACGTTACACCAACGGCCAAAGTATGCACGTTTATGGCTGTTAAGCCTTCCGGAGGATGGTCAGCTCTTTCCTTCTCCCGAGGAGCATACATCGTAACGTCGCAGGGAATGTGATACTCCCTCCGGATGTGGTCAAGATCATCCTCGTCGATGGTGCTCACCACAGTGTTCGCCTTGTAGTTTGTGCGGTCACCTTTTTCAAGTTCCCGATATTGTCGAGGAGTCGAGAAATCGGCGGCGTATCGCTCGTAATATGCTCTCCAGTCAAACTCTTGCGCAACACCTTCGGGAATGGACCTCTCGGACATATGAGGTTGCAGGAAGCCGACAGACTCGAACCACTCGGTGATGGTGTCGTCACTATCGTCACTGCTGGAGAGCACCTCAACACCCTCCGGGTCATCACCATCAGGGCAAGCAGAGGGCTGCTCGACTACTTGTTCGCCCAGCTGCTCACCCGAATGCTCGCCGGCCTGATCGCCCCCTCCTCCAACGGGCGATCCACCTTTAAAAACTCGGGCTCAGATCCCGCCAAGTGTACAGAGGAAAGATCGGCGATCGGGCTGCCCTCCTCCACCAGACGTTTACCCGGATTTCGATGCGAGATGGTCTGGCTTGAAGATGACGACATTGCTTGAGAAAAGATGAGAAAAAGAAAATTGACCCTAGGATGTGCTAACTACTGATTGCAAGTATCACCAACGGGATTCCGATCAGAAATTTTGCCGAAGGATCCGACGAACAAGTACAAAAAAATAGATACACAAAAATTTTAAAAAAAGAGGATAATACAAAAAAAAAGAAACAAAAGGAAAAGAAGTTAAGGAATTACCTTCAATCGGAACACTGAAATCGCTCGTCGGAATGAAAATAGCAGAGGTCACCAGAAAAAAAGCTCGGAAATTTGAAGTCGTCGAAAATTTCAGAGAAGAAGCAAGTAAGGAAGAAAATGAACAGTGAATGGGAAAGCCATATTTATACATTCGGGTAAAAATGAAAGAGGGAAAAAGTCTCAGGGACTTAATTACAAAAGATTTGAAAAGTTTTTGAAGGGGCGTGACTTTTCGTGTGACTGATTGGCACACGAAACAAGGTGACGCCTCATTTTCCGGAACGTCGCCTCACTTGCCGAGAGAGGGAGCGAGAAAGAAGGCGAGCACAAAGACGAGCACAAAGGTGCTCGCTGAATTGCTCGCCCTACTGTTCGCCCAAATGCTCGTCAGCATGGTAGACTAACTCCAGCATATACTTTGATAAGATATAAAATCAAAGCATATACTGAGGGGTAAATGTTGATAAAAGGATCTAAGCTCGTGGATTAAGGAAATAAACTAAAGTATAAGCAAGCTGAAGTGGGCTGGCTGCTCGCCAGGATGCTCGCCCGCATGCCCACCGGAGCCTAGAGGTGACAAGGCAACAAGCCTACGTGGCCACTCCCCAGTTGCTCGCCTATGTGCTCACCGGATTGCTCGCCCAGTTGTTCGCCCAAGCCCTGGTGTCACGGAGCAACGAGCCCATGAGGCCAAGACTGGATTGCTCGCTAAGTTACTCGCCAGCATGCTCGCTTGGCTCAATGGTGACAAGGCACTAGACTCTGAGAACAAGCCAGTAGTGCTCGCCCATTTGCTCGCCACAGTGCTCGCCATGTTGCTCGCCATACTTTGAGGAAGGGGACACAAGATGTTCGAAGGACCTATAGGGAAGGCGCAGAACGTTATGGTTAGAGTTAGTGGAGCAAGTCATTAGGGTGGTGACAAGTGGAGGACACTTGTCACCACCAGAGGCCACATGGCCCCTAAACGTGCCACCTCATCAAAGAGAGGGTATAAATAGATGTAAAATCCTCATTTGTAAGGATCGGAAAAAAATCCAATACAAGAGACACATTACTAGAAATTCTCTCTCTACTTTCTTATCCATAATCCCTATTATAATTCCAATTAACAACTTTAGATTATTGATTGAGTGATTTACTTAAATATAATTAGCCACATAAATCTTTCGATTGTATAAATTGCTCAACACCCTTGATGAATTTGCCTAAGTATAGTTGGTCAGGATGATAGTTCAGGATAGATAGGTTAGAATAGATTCTTCTATTCACAGGTATTCAGTTCAGGGGGAACGTGTTGAAGACTGAAGACTGATGGAGAGACGTCTCAGAAGTCAGAAGTCAGAAGCCAGTCCAACCCTGAAGGCTTGATCACACTGAAGCTGATCAACCTGAAGCTGAAACCTGAAAAACCTAGAAAGACTCCTGAAGATGCCTAGAAGCCATCCTGAAGAAGACCACTGACCCTGACAGAACTGAGTAGACTAAGCATGCTCAGAGAAGTCTTCGTCAGTAAAGGCTCAGTGTAACCTTGATCAGGCTGAACGTCCCTCTGATGTTCATAAGTCCTGACTTGGGCCTAGTATCAGTTAACCTGATACTTGTAAGTCCTGAGACCCAAAGGTTACACGTGTGAATGGAAGTTTGATGAAGCAGAAGGAATGTCAGAGTCTCCAACATAAGACAAACATTTATGCTGAGTAAAGAACAAGAAACTCGGGGTTATAAATGTACGAGGTTCAGTAAAGTCAATGACGACAAACTAGTCGTTGGACTAACGACCAGTAAAAAGGCGACACGTATGTACGGAGACTGAAACACATTTAATGCTTCTCAGAGGTGCAGGCGGCGGATCAGAAACTTTACCATACTAGGTATGGTCCATGTCAGACAAGGACAACCAACTTCTGCACCTACCCTAAATAGGAAGGTTTGAAACGGATCAATTCCAACGGATCTATTTCAAACCTCCCTATAAATACAGAATGCCTTGCTCCCATTCAAGGCTAACGGGAAATTTCCAAGAGAAACTCTCAAGATTCCAAGCGCTCAAAGTTGATTTGAAACAACACTCTGAAACTTAAATTTCCCTAGTGTTGTTGTAGGAATCTCCTCTGTATTATTTGCTTAGAGTATTGATCCCATCTTTAGCTTTGATTTGTTAGAGGGATCAATACAAAATAGTTGGAAAATGTGTAAAACCAAACCCCTCAGTGTGTGAGTTGGTTGGTTTGTTTGTAAGGACTGGGACTTGTAAAACCACCCAGGGGTCAGTTCCTAAGAGAGAAAGTTGGCTACTCGTGTCCATTGGCACGTAAAACCCAAGTACCTATCCTCAGGGTTTTGAGGATAGCTTCCTGTTCAATCAGGTCGTGGACGTAGGAGTTGGTTATCTCCGAACCACGTTAAAAAGACCCTTGCGTGCTGATTTACTATTTGTTCAGGATCATAACTGTCATACATATTAAACTGAGCATCCTTGCATCGTTTTTGAAAACCATCAGGACTGACTTGTCTCAGACTTGTCATCCTGATCAGTAAACTGTGCACCAGCCTTAACCACGTTTTCACTAAGCAAAACTGATAAGTTTTCAGAACTAAAACGAGTAAACTTAAGGGCTCACATTTCGCACTAAATTGAGCTTACTGAGATAGCTATCCAACTGACTTGCTTCCGAGCTGTCAGTAGGTGGGTTATCTCTACTGAGTTTCTGAGAGCACAACTCTGACCTAGCCTATCTGGTTCAACACTGACCCGTCCCTGCTGCCCCTGAGGACTGTCAGTTTATAGAACACATCAGGATCTTCCTGACTAGGTTTTGAAAGAGCATTTTCCTGAGACTTTCGGGAAAATCTGACATCAGTGTATTCCCTTCCCATACACTGATTTATACCCTTGCATGGGTGATGTGACACTTAATTAAGCCACTTAGCCTAATTTGGTGACAAGTGTCCTCCACTTGTCACTATCTTGTACCTTTTACCCATTAATGACCTTCTAAAAAGACTAATCTGCCCTTTATCCTACTTGTCTCCTTCCCTGGAGGATCAATTGCCTCTTGGGCGAGCAGCCTTCAGTGGGGCCGATGTCCTTCATTCAGACGAGGTCTTGACTTGCTCGCCTCTTCTTGGGGTGTTAGGTGGGCACCTTTACTTGTTCCTATCGCTTGGGCATGGTTGGTTGTCCTGTCGGCATTGACTGTGGTGTTGGGCGAGCAGCTTTGGCGAGCAATATTAACCTGTATTCCCCTTTGTTGGTTTGTCAAACACGTGTCTTTGAGGTATATGACGAGCATCTTTGACTTGGTCTTGTGAGCTTGTTGACTCGATTCACTCTTGCTCACCTACCTACTCCACATAAAAGGGTATGTGGCGAGCAGCTTTAACTTGGCTTTGTAGGCTTGCTGACTCGATCCACTCTTGCTCGCCTGCAATCTTAACACGATCAAGACTTTCCTTAACCCTCAATTAAGTGTTGTTAATTCGTCCTTAATTGTAGGCGTGACTTCTTTCATCAACAGTCCGTATTTGCAAATAATTGTGTTTCTTTTGAATTAATTCTAAGTAATTTTTTATAGTGAAATTAGAAGTGTATGATGTTTTAAAATAATTTTTTTTAATTAATTATTTTAAAAGTTAGACAAAAATCAAAATAATTTTTCTGTAAAAAAGAATTCAAATAAAATTTGGAAAGATTATTTTTTCGTTCTGTAATTTACTAATTTTACCTCTTATTAATTTTATTCTTATAAACTTTCAAATTTTGATTTTTGTCCTGTAACTTCATCTTTTTAAAAAAAAAAATTGGTTCTATTAATTTTCAAATTTAATTTTTATCAAGTAACATATACATTTTTTATTGTGAAAATTGCAGGGATGAAAACACTTAATATCTTATTTGCAAAAGAATACCTAAAAACCCCCTAAAAGTGAGTCCCATCCACAATAAAGTTGCAAATAACCCCAAAAATGGGCCCCACATCCTGGAAAAGCAACAACCAACCTGTAGTAAAAGTTGCACATCTTTTTATTTTTTTATTTGAATTTTATATTATTTATTTATTCTATATTTTGAATTTGAATTTAGTTTTTTTATTGCTTTTGAGTTTGAATGTAATTTTACATATTCTTTTTTATTTTGTTGTTCATTTTACTGAATTATTGGTTAAATTTAGTTTTTTTTAATAGTCTAATAAATTTGTTTCTTTTATTTAATATGCATTTTTTATATGCATATATGCGGTTTTTGATTTTGTTATATATATATTTTTAAATTTCTGCATAATATTGATCTTATTTTGCATATAAATCAAATTTTTGCATACAAGAGTAAGAAATATGAAGGGAAAGGAAAATAAATTTGAATAAAAAATTCTCAGAAATCAATCCACAGCGCTAATCCATAAATCATATCAATCACAAAGATTATAAACCAAATCTTAAATTTAATAAAAAAAAATACAAATTACAAGAACAAAAAATACAAATATAATAGAATAAAAAAATATCAAATTGTAGAGTGCCCTAAACTTATAAACTAAGAAAATTAAAAATAAAAAAAAAATCAGGAGGAGCGAGGGGCGGGGGGGGGGGGGGGGTAATGGCATGTCGGACGTGAGGCAGCAGGCGACAGGCGAGGCACTAAAAAAAGTTTGAGACAGGAGGACACTAGATTCAAACCGATCGAGAGAGAGAGAGAGTACTAGTTACGACGACGTCGATGGCGAAGAGAACAACAACGAATTTGGGAGCTCCCGATCAAAAACATTGCCTCACTCTAGATCGATCGTGAATCGCAGGGGGCGAGGTAGCCATGGCAGAGAGTGAAGGGCGACGGAGGTGGATGAGGGCAATGACGGGTAGAGGGGGGCGGGGAGAGAGATGGTGAAATGGAGAGAGAATATGGGATGAGAGAGGTTGAAATATTCAAAATTGTGTCAGATGTGGGGTGGGGGTAGGGTCCATTTTTAAGATATTTTGCAATATAAGGTTTTTCATGGTGTATCTTGAAAATATAACATTATAATTGATGTTATATGTAATAAACTCTTTTTTATTTTTAGTCCTACGACATCTCTGATCTCCCGTCAATGTAAATTCAATAGGATTAAAGATAAAAAAAATATGTAAGTTATAGGATAAAAATTAAAATTTATAATTAATAAGAAAAAAAAGTTATTGAACTAAAATTAAAAATTTTAAATTAATAGAATCAAAACAAAAAAAAATGTTTCAGAACGAAAAAAATAAAATTTCCTAAAATTTACAGTCTCATTTTGTGTTTGATAATAAAATGTCATTTTTCTTGAAAATTATGAGGTCAAAATTGTAGTTTTATCTATTAAAATAATGAGAAAGCAGGGGGATAGCAGCTTCCCATTAAAAAACAAGAATAAAAGTATATATTGCTATCACAATTAATATCAATGGATAAATTAATATCGTAAAAATATTTAAAAAATAATAAAAAAATTATTACAACTTTAAAATTAATTAAAATTTTTAAAAATTATTTTAACATGTTATAATATAAAATAATTTATTTCATATAATCTAAAAATATGAAGGACTACCACATGGAACCTAATCAGATATTTATTATTTTGATAAATAGAGATGTAACAATAAGATATCTTGAACCATTAAATATCTTGTCCTGCAAGTAATAATATTTACAATAAATTATTTATATATTAATTTAAAAACTATCATATTTATATATTGACTCAAAATATTTGTACAAATATATTATTTTCTTTTGTATAAAATCAATTTGTAGTTAATATCATTTTTTGAACCATTTCATAAATTTTTCTATTTATAAATATACTCTATAAGTTAAGCTCAAATTACAATTGAATTTCACGCTTTTTAATCAAGTATAAATTTAGCACTACTCAATTTTACTCATTTATATGAAGAAGACCATCTAAAAAACCGCCTTTGCACATTAAAGAAAAATGAGTAAAACACAAAGAGTAGCACATTTTTTTTTTAAATTGCAAAGATGGACAAATGTGTAAAATTTATAAAAAATAGACACCCAGAATGAGTGCAAATATTTTAAACATTGCCTACTTGCTCATCTTTATAATAAATTTAAAAGAAATCTCTTTTTGTAACTGTCCCAAAAAAAGTATTAGCTCAATCCCAAAAAATTTGCGATATTTTTGGTGTACGATTTTTTTAAAAAATATAATAATTTAAAAAAAATATATAATGAGTAAAATGTGATCCGTGAAGATTGTGAGATAAAAATTTAAAATGCAAATTTTTTAGGGACAAACATAAAAAAAAAAATATATCAAATTTTTGTGGGAGATAATAATTTTTAAAAAAAATAATAAATAATAGAGATTGCGTAATTAATAAAATTACTTTTGACATCATAAATTTGCCAAAATTCTCAACTCGTAAATAACGTGTCTCACCAATTTCGTCGCCAATCTTCCCGGTCGGCCTTCTCACAGTTCATTAAATTTAGAAGGCAAATTCCGACTGTTTATCTCAGATTTGCAGCTGCAGTAGACTGCATTTTGAAGTTGCGTTTATCAGAAGAATTATCACTTGTTTTAATCGCTTAATTCTTCAAATCTTGGTGTTTTTTTTTCTCAGAAAGAGAAGATTCTTTTTGCTTTTTAATTTAGGGCATGATCACCGAGTTAATCCGATAATCTTTAAAAAAATTCGACTTATTTTTCAAGTAATTGGTTCTATTTGCTATGTTTTTGGCATGATTTGTTGAGCTAATTCGTTGATTTTTTTTAGGAACAATGCCCAGCACTAATTGGCGGGCAGCCAATGGGCTGCATGGTCAGGTTATCGGAGGCGAAGCGGAGGCGGCGGCTGTCGGCATGGGAGGCGGCGATTGGAGGAATCAGCTACCATCGGGTTCTAGGCACAAGATTGTCTACAAGATGTAAAATCACTTTTTTTTTTTTCTCATCTTCATTTCGGATTATGTTCTAATTATTCTTTCACTACATAACTATTTGGTCTCTTTTGTTTGGTCATATTTATTTCTTGTTTATGGTGTATTATGTTTCCTGTGCTAACTAAGCAATGGGATCTGTATTTTGTGTGATTTATGATAGAAAATGGATGAATGAAATTAAAAATCAGGTCTGGGCTGATCATGAGTTGGAGTGTTTTTTAAAGAAGTAATCAGAAACTAAGAGTAACAAACTTATTTTATTTGTGCCTTTGACATATATTAAGCTGAAAAGGAGACTATACAGACAATGCAGCATAACAGAGAATGTGAAGCAATGTCATAGTGTTGTGAAATCACAATAATGCCCATTGCACTCATAGAATGTTCATCTTCTTCTTGCAATTGTCCTTAATCTTCCTTCTCCTTCAACTTATATGAATTTTTTGTATGAACTTACTATTTGATGTTGTGAATAATGGCTATGATGTATAATGGATCGAATAAAGATATTGGAAAAATCCGTTGCAGGAGTAGTATACATTTTTATTGGAAAATATTTATATCTCATGAAATAGAGTGAATCATGAAGAGTGGACCTCTCTGTTTTTTAATCAATTATTTACTATTCGATGTTGTCTGATAATCTGGTCTATTTCTTTAAATTGAAATTCTATTTCTTAAGAAATTTTTTTTGGTGCTCATGTTATGGATAATGGACTAAAACTATGATGCTTAATGAATAGAATGGATACACTGAAAAGGCATCATCCCTTCTCTGGACTTGAAGGTTTGCTAGACCTAAAAAGAACAGCTCTGTTGTTTGAGGGGAATATATTTTCTGCAGCAAAAAGCTCGGTATGTATATATGTTACATTATCTTACTTTGAAATTTCTATCCAGGCAGAACTTTGTATTTATGTATAATTCAAGTAGTTGGTCTCCTGAAACTGAAGATTATCGTAACTTCTGGCCTTCTCCTTTTGTTTTGCAGACTGAATATTTGAGAAAGATATCTGTGAGAATGCTGGATTTTGAGATGAAATCCCAGAATTATAATTCTCTTAACTCCTATGCTACAAGTAATTGAGGAATTCTCCAATGGCTGTTCTCATTGTACATTTTAATGCTTAACAGCATCCTTCAGTAACTTTGGTTAACTCATATACATCAGTAATGATTATTATTATATGTAACTTTGAAATAGGCGTCCGAATACTTGTTTTAATATTGATATATATATATTTTTTTTTTGGTACAGATGATCCTTTATTTTCAAGTGGTGAATTTCATGGTGCCTTCAACAATGACATACATAGCAGTAAGCATTAAACCCACCAAGTGTAGTTGGCTGTATGGATCGTATCTCGCCTTCGAGCTCAGTCGAGACCCATGTTCTTATTTATTTTTGAGTTCAACATATCTTTTTCAGTACTTTCTTTTCTAGTTTCTATAGGTCTTCTTCACCCCCTTCTAATCTGACTTAATGAATTTCTTCTTTCAAACTGTGTCTAAAGGTCTCTCTTATAAATGTCAAAACCATCTTAATCACTTTTCTCTTAACCATCTTAATCTTCTGTTCAGGCTACCCCTACTTTCTTTATAGTGCATTAGTTTTTATTTTATCTTGTGACTAAAAACTGCGTTGAATGCCATTTTTCCTGCCTCCCTTTAGAGGAATCTTCAATTCAAACATTTTCGTTTCAATTCCTCTTCCCAGCAGCAGCAGCAGCCACTGGTGCGGAAGTTAGTGACTGGAGGACTGGGCTACATCCCGATTCTAGACAAAGGATTATTAACAAGATGTAATATCATATATTTCTCTTCTTGTTTTTCTGTTTCTTTTGTTTTTTATTCTTTACTATATGTGTTGACTCAGCACTTTGTTGGTTTTCTTGCCTGGATTTGCTGTTGTTTCTTAAAAAAATGGGAGGGATGATTATTTAGCCTGAATCTGATGTGCAGCTGCATATATTTGCCTTTAGGTTTAGAGCATGAACTTGTTTCCGCAATTGCTGAACATTGTTATTATGTATATTAGTTCGATAGTGTTCTAGTTACAATTCAATTGGTTTCTACACTCCGATGAAAGTTAATTAAAATCTCCATTATATGTTATGATGTGAGATGTTTGCCGAGTGTGAATGCCACTTAAGATACGGACTCTATTGGTGTGATGTATGATGTGAAGTGAATGAAAGGGAGCGTACATTAGGTCCAAAAGATGGTAAACTTTTGTTCACTTGTAGCCTCTGATTTCTGCTAATGAATCCTATTAAGTATTGTAAGGAGATGTTACGAATGGATTTTTTTTTTTTTGATGCTCGTGTTGAACAATGGATTAAGAATATAATGCTTAATGAATAGAGTGGAGACATTAAAGAGGCATCTTCCTTTCTCTGGAGAAGAAGACGGGTTGCAGGAGCTCAAAGATATAGCTGTCAGATTTGAGGAATATGTTTATAATCTGGCAACGAGTCAGGTATATATATATATATATATATAAATATATATATATGTATATGTGCATGTGACATACTTAACATTTATATATGAAATTTATTTTGATTTCTCTGCATTGCAGTGTGACTATTTACGAAAGATATCTTTGAAAATGCTAGCTGTGGAGGGGAAATCCCTGAATCCTATGGTGAATTGTGGTCTGTCTAATGCTGCAAGTAGTAGCAGAAACCCCATAAATACAGGTAAATTTTTGGTTTCTATTATTGACCATTTTGATCACCCCAAGCATTGACTTACATATGATGATTTATCAGGAATTCAGAACTTGTATACTTCAATAATCATTGTTTTATTATGCTTTTATTTTGTTCCAGTTTTGGTATAAATTCTAGTGTGATATTCTACTTTTATCATCGCCCATCATTAGTTGATTATTTGACCAATACCTCTTGTACTGTGCAGGCCTTGTTGCGGGTTACACTCGTGTAGCAGCTCCCGTAACAGTTTACGCTCCCATCTTTCGAGTTCGAAGGCCCTCACTCGCACACATGGGAAATTTTCAGTAGCTTGATGTTTGAGTGGAGCACAATAAGAACTGAAGTAATAAACACCACCCGCAAGGAACTAAATGCTTTTCTTTTATGGCTGGAAAATACATTGTATTAGAATTGCACAGCACCTTGAGTGTGTGAAGTTCTTGTGAGTTTGGTGTATGATGGTGTGCTCATGTTGTAACATTTTTGAGATGGAAATGTGCAAGTGTTCTGATTGAACACACACCATCTAAATCAGAGAAGAGGTTTTGTTTGATTTAGAGTCATATTTACTCAAAAATTTAATGGTCCAGTCATAGATTGGTACAAAAATAATGCACTGTTTTCAAATAAGTACAATATGCAAAAATATAACTCTATTATTCAACTTATGTTTAATATTATGCAATTTTTTTTTGTTTATTTGAAAATAGTGCATTACTTTTGTACCAATTTGTAATTATTTCAAAATTACTTAATATTTAGGTCCAGCATAAGTATACAACAATGAAAAGAATATATCTTAAATTTATAAACTATATCACATGTAGGTATAGCAATTTTGGATATGGCTCAGTAGGAGAATGATATGGAAATTGAGAGGTAGTGTTTAGGTTTATGGGTGTGTGACTTATCATTTAAGCATCTAATAAGGATTTTTATCCGGTTGTGTCCTGGATGGACCATCTCTGTATGATATTGCCAGTTTTTGGACCAAGTCTGCATGATGAGGAATCTCTTACCCATCAAACTCGTCTTCAAGTGCGCTGCAACTACTTCTGCTTCTCCTTCCTGGATCATTTGAAGATCATCCGGATCCATCTCCTTCAGCATGCGCCGTGGGATATCTTTTGCCTAGTCGAATCCACACAAGACGGTTGAAGCGTTCCACTATGGCTAGATCGTTGAAAATCTTGTTAGCAAGATTTGAGTTCCTCGTACACTTGGCGCACTCCTATCAGCAACATGGTCGCCTTACTCGACGTCGTCTATCAAGGAGAAGTTGTATAATCTGTGGCTGCCTCTTGCTCCTTCATCTTTAGCTCATGCATGAGGGGTGATCATGGAATCGATTTTTTTGCTTTAGATTCCGAATCACATCAGAATTTGGATCGATTAATAAATCTTGGACTAGCCAACTGATTGCTTCATCTAAAACTGCTTTCAGAGTTATTTTGGCAACTTCTTCATAATACATTACTTGTTAGTATACAAATTTCTGCCCCTCTCGAGACTCAGGATTTAGAAGACGCCTTATTCTGAGCTTTAGATAATTTATTCCATTGAAAGCAGTCTCATTCATTTCTTTCACAACATCAATTGGTAATGGGATTATCAAAGAGTAATGTTGGGGAATTACTTATTTGTAAATAGCTAGGAGTTATAATTATTGCATTTATTAATTAAAGTTGACAAAACACACTACCGCCCAAATATCAACTGTGCAATAAAATTACACAAAGTTGACAAAAAATTGTAAAGAGTTAGGTTTTCAAAATTAGAATGGATTAAACCTCTAATTCTAAGTAATATCATGTTTGATTTGCTGGATTTGAGTCCAACATTAAATTATGGCCCAAGATTCAAATTCTAGCTAGTTCCACAGTAAGTTCACTATTTGATTCCATTTATTCCATTAGATTATTTAATTCAAAGACTAAATGTACTAATTTATCATAACCTATTGTGTTAATGTATGGAAAATGTAGTTAATTGAAAAGAGGAAAATTTGAAATTTTAGTGTTTTTTTTTATCCTAATTATCCTTAAATCTAAACACAAATTTGTTATTGAAATAATCGACGTGCGTGCTTAAGGAAGTAATTAATCAAGTCCGAATTGACGTGTCCAAGAGAATTCATCAAGCACGAAGAAAGAACCCGATCGAAGAACGCTCTGACGAGTCAACAGTTGTTAAGCTGGTGACGAGTCAGCAGCTTATAGTGAAACAGGCTGCTGAACAGCAGCTTATGATGAAGCAGGCTGGTGACGATCCAGCAGCTTATATTTCCTATATAATGTAACCGAATTCATTCGAATACGGGACAGAATTTTTACACTAACAAAGTTCTGCTCGAACGACGAACTTATATAAACGACATACCTTCTTATTCATAAAACCTCGTATAATTATCTATTTCAGCTTATTGTTGGTGTAATCGATGTTATTATAGCCACATAATCGCGTTTACGAAAATCACATCAACAAATTGGCACTAGAGGAAGGGCCATGTAAACCTTCGTTCACAACAAATTCTACGATGCTCAACTGGAGATCCAACTCCATTAACGTGGGTAGCCAGTAACCAAACCCAGCAAGATGAGCAATCAAATTGTAGAGACCGCACTCCAGATTCATCAATTCAAAAGAAGGCGGCGTCCCGGTTGATATCGTTTGCCGAAACATATCTGATCGAGAGGATAATTGTCGAATAAGTTTCGCAAACACCGTCGCCGATGAAGCCACTTTGAGTATGGAAGAATCCATTTTGATTGCTGAGGAAAGATTGAGATATTGAAGAAGTAAGGAGGAGGGTCGGCCGAACCTCCAAGATCGAACAATTAAAAGATAAGTTTTCTTGTTATTTACATATTCGACGGAAGAATCAAAATACAAAAATCATACATATATATTCATACAATTTTATTTCTGAAAGATTTTTCAGAAAAAGAAATCAGTTGTTCTTCGCGTAAGAAGGTTAAAGAACGATGCTGACTTCGCAAGGAATCCCAGACGAATTGACGTTCATGAAGAAGTTACATACATATCCAACTGATCGCCGGAAAATCTAAGCGCACCGCCTATATTGGAATCCGCAAAGAAATTGGCTGCTTAATTATCATTCACCACCATCTGCCTTTGCCCATATTCAGCAAAGAACGGAACCAATGGCCGCTCAGGGGATGTTTACACAGACGACAAAGACTCGGTCAAAGTCGGTGGTCAAGTAAATTAATCAGAAGCGGTTGACTAAGTAAGTGGATAAGTGCTGACGGATATGGCGGCCGTCAAGTCGGTGTATAAATTAACGGAAGTTGTTCGCCTCGCACCATTCACTCAATAAGATGCTCGCGGCAACGAGCTGTTCGCTGATGCAATTGTTCGCCTAGAGAAGATGATCGTGCGAAAGGAACCTGTTCGCCGTTAGAAGAGCTGTTCGCCCAAGGCCCCGTAAAGGAGCTGGTCGCCTGCCAGGTTGTTCGCCCGAAAAATTATGGACCTGTTCGACAACAAAGGAAGCTGTTCGCCGCAATGGAGCTGGTCGCCTGAGAGAGTTGCTCGCCTAATGAAGCTGTCCGTCTCCCAGTCGCAGAAATGTCGCGAAAAAGATTGTTCGCCTTTACACACAAATTGGAAAGAAGGGAATTACATATTCAAGATACACAACTGTTCGTCCAAAAGAAAATACTTGCCCAGTAATTACACATTTGTTTGCCACAATTCAAGAGGCTTGCTCGCACCCTCAAATCTCGAGGAAGAGGGCGAAATCGGCGGACGGATGACAGCAACACAAAGGGTACGTTTGTTTTGGGATTAAGGGGGTCGTGGGAAGTCATGACTTTGAAATCCTGAGATGTGAAAACCTTGATGAATAATAAAAATGTGTGTTTGTTTTGGGATTTTAGTAGGGTATGATGTTACTTTATGTCAAATCAAAGTGTGATAATGATTGATTTTATAGGTATAATAATAGGTATAATAGGTATTTTATGAGTGTTGTGTTGGAAAGAGTAATAATAGGTTTAATAGGTATTTTTAGGTGTGGATTGAGTTTGAGATATGAAATCCGGATGTTACATCCCAAACTCGTGTAGAGACGTGATCGCAAAATCCTACGTCCATCTGTGCTAGTCCCAAAACAAATATACCAAAATTGATTGAGGTCTAGGGCTTCATATATACGTTGGGCCAATATTGTTATTTGGGCCAAATTTAAAGTTAAAATAAATAAAAAAAGAGCAGCAGCTGCCGAATTAAAAATAAATAAAAAATTCGCATACTCGGCAGTAAGAAAGAAAAGGGTGAAAGTGGGTTTGCTGGCTGGAAGTTGGCACACAAATGTTGACGAAGTTGATATACCCATCAATTGGAAAAGAAAAGAAGAAAAGGAATGGGCTGGAGTGAGGTGATTAATTTATTTGGGCTACTTGGGCCTAATTAATTAATAAGGTCAAGGAAAATGGTACTAAATTAATATTGGGTCAATGTTTTTATATGAGCCTAATCTATTTATTACTGGCCCATCACAAAAATTAGTCTTGCAAGATAAAATTACATTCAATTGCAAGATTAAATTCGAGGAATAAAAATTACTTTCAAGTAATTTAATTCCCTGCGGAAATAATTATTTTTAAACAATTAGATTCCAAAGGAGTAAATTGTTTCTTAAAACAATTAAATTCCAGAGGAATAAGTTGTTTCTCAAAACAATTAAATTTCCAGCGGAAACAATTACTTCTTAAAGTAATTAAATTCCCAGAGCAAAAATTGCTTCCTAAAGCAATTAAAGTCCAGAAGAACAGAATTGTTTGCTAAAACAATTTACTCAAGTGAGGAGCAAGACAAGAAGAATTGCTTACTAAAACAATTAAATTCAAGAAGTGAAGCCCTTGAAACGAAGATTAATCACAGTCCAAGAAGTGCAGAAAATTGGCAACCTTGAAGATCAATTCCAGTTACATGTCGAAGAATATATTTGCTTGCCAAGAAATTATCGATATATTTCCAGAAGAATTGCCAATCATCCTTGAAGATCTTCGCTCGCAACTGGAAGAATTTAAATATAAAAATTAGTGGACCTGCGAAGAATTACACTTGTTGATCACCTATTCGCCTGAAGAAATCCTTGAAGCTGTTCGCTTGAAGGAGACTCAGCTGTTCGCCTCCTTCGGAAGAAATTACACTAGCTGCTCACCGCATGCTCACTACTACTGTATAAAATTTCCAACGCCAAATGGAGCTGGCACAATAAAGGGCGATCAAAGGAAAGCCAGAGAATGTTTACTTCAGAACGCGCCATCGGTCACTTATGTACACATGATTTAAAGTCCTCCCTCATATACCGAACTGGAACCTGAGACATTGAGTGCTTCCCAAGTTGAAGCGGAACCAATTGAGGTTGATAATCCAGTTTGCGTACCAGAGAGTGTACCTAATCCTATTGTACAAGTCCTAGGGAAATCAGAGCCTGAAAGGCATCTCGAGGGCGAATGCCCAGACGAATGCCTACTCAGCCAAGATTTCGAACCTAGGCTAGACTGTGAACCGATGGAGATAGAAGACAAACTGAACACGGATGGATCTATTTTAGATCCGAGGTGGCAAGAAAAGCGAAAGCGAGCTACACCGATGGAAGAGTTAACCTCTGTCCAAGCCTGAACTCTTCATCGGGTCCGAATTGCCTGAACCATTCAGATCAAGAATGGTCACTTTCTTGAAGAACAATCTAGACGTTTTCGCATGGTCTCATTCAGATATGACGGGCATTCCAACTAAACATGCCTGTCATCGACTCAACATTGATCCAACATGCAAACCCATTCGCCAGAATGCTCGCCTGCTCGCCTGTTCACCTGCTCGTTTGTTCACCTGTTCGCCTGCTCACCAAAAAGCAGCTGACATTAAATGAAATATCTCGTGAAGTATCTCAACCTTGTGTAATACCCCATGGGAGGAATAATAATCATCCAACCCAGAGAGCACCTGCACCGGAGCAGTCAACGACAATCCATAATGCTACAACAAACATGCAACAGTTGGAGAACACCGAGATTCCGGCTGCCCAAGTAGACGTATCTCGCACGATGACATTCCTAAAGATATTACAGATCCATCTGAGATACGACCTGAACCAGAACCAGTCCATGAATGAACTGTTCAACATCAACCAGAAAATGAAGCT
The DNA here is from genome assembly GCA_026898435.1 of Prunella vulgaris. Lineage (NCBI taxonomy): Eukaryota > Viridiplantae > Streptophyta > Magnoliopsida > Lamiales > Lamiaceae > Prunella > Prunella vulgaris. The sequence goes on from JAPKLY010000102.1 coordinate 726,006, forward strand.
GATAGCGAGCAAAGGAAGAAACAGATCAAGGGAAAGCAACCTTCAGTTCGTGAACGACTACGTTGGCCAGCAATGAAAAGGTTAGGCCCTGAAGGTGCTCAAAAAGCCTCCAAGATTTCTACGAAGTCAGACCCAAGAGACAGAGTTCAGCTCCGCTCGCTTTAAGCGAGAGGAACGGCCTCCACGTCCTTGCGGAGAGACTTCAGACGGAATCTTGTTGTCTATGAAGAAGACAATTAAAGACCTACAGGCCAAGGTATCTCAACGCCCGGAGGACAATTCAACCCTACAAATCCCATTGTCACCAGTGTCGCCATCGATTCATTCAGCACAGATCCTGCCAAAGATCAAGTACCTTGCAACAAACTTGTATAAAGAAAGTTCTTATCCGAAGCATCGTGCTTCATTCAAAAGCATCGACTGGCGTACCTTGTTCAAGAAGAAGTGCCCAAAGTTCCAAATCAAACGCTCTGGTCCATATTTCTCAAGCAAATGGAAGTGAGCAAATACAATCAAAGAACGCGGAGGAATCAACATGCAACTCATCATGGAGTAACCTTACAAAACAACGACCCATCCGAGACATATCAAAGCAACTGATGATAAAAAGCTAGATCCTCACAAAACAAAACGATTGCAACGAAAATTTGGAGTATCTATTCAGAGCGAAGGACTGCATGAATTTTCTCGCTTAAGACGATTGGAACATGAACAGCTTCCCGAGAATAGATCCTCTAAAGATGAAGAAAGCAAACGGAGACCTACAAGCAAAATTATCACCAACATCGCCTCAATTTCCTATTATCCCAGAAGCATCCATTCAAGAAGAAGTCGAACATCCGACAATAAAGTTGAACAAGGGAGAATCAGATTCCAAACAACTGCAACGCCCTGATCTGGGAAAATAGAAAAATGAAAGGATATAAAATGGGTCAATCAAAATGTCAAGGAAGAAAAATGATATTTAAACACTACCTATCGGGGCCTCCACCTGAACCTGAAGACAATGTGAGCTGAAGATCAGATTCTCCCCATATACCAATCCAATAACATCAATGGAAGACGATTGTTGAAATAGTCACTAGAGGTTGGCCAATATGGAATAACTTACATACCCCGAACAGCGATCCAGGGACGAGCGCTTGCCGATTTCATCGTCGAGTCAACTTTCTCACAAGATCCAATGAGGGGGCGTATAGTTCCATGGCACCTCTACATAGACGAATCATCAACAAGCACAACAACAGAAGCTTGTGATAGACAAGTCTTCACTTCGGCAATCAGATTTGATTTCAGAGCTACAAACAACAAGACCGAGTATGAAGCATTGATGGTCAGACTACAAAATACACATGCAGACACATTGGCCCGACAGTGGAAAAACAGAGCTGACACAAAGCTACAAGAACCCTCAACGTTTGATTACAAAATAAATCAAACTTCGAGTAGGGGGCAGAAAGAGGATAACCAGCGGATCAGACGCACATCGGAAGAGGACAACTAGCGGATCAGACGCACAACATCCCAGGAAGAGGATAACCAGCGGATCAGACGCACATAGGAAGAGGACAACCAGCGGATCAGACGCACAACATCCCAGGAAGAGGACAATGACCGGATCAAACACTCAACGTCCCAATCAGACAACTCTACGATGTTATCAATAGCAAGGGACTCCGAGCTGTTCCTTGAGAGATCAAAAGCAAGACGGATCCCAATAAATACTACACATATCATCAGAATATCAACTACAACACTGACGAATTCCGAGACTTGTTGCGGCAAAAAGCAAAGATTTCACGAAGACGGAGAATTATCAGAGTCAATGGAAAAAATCCTCAACGAGAAGGCCACAAATCGCCTAATCCATCAACTCTGATACCGAAGGAATTTTCATAACATATATACATCTCGTACAAAAGGGCGAAACTCTCAGTTTGTCCTTTTGTACAAGATAAATGGGAAAATAATCTGCCCTAACAACATGCGAAATTCCTGTGCTGCAGAATCATCCAAAATGTTCCTTGAAACTTCTCCCAAACGTACTGAACTGAGACCCAAGATATTGGCTGCTTCACAAGCTGAAGTAGACCCAATGGAGCACGAAATTCCAAAACATGTACAAGCGAGCGAACATAATCAAGAAACAACCATTTTGGTCAAAATTAGAACCTGAAAGGCACCTCAATAGCGAAAGACTGAACGAGTGCCTTCTCAGCCAAGATTTCGAACCCAGATTGATGGCAAATCAAGAAGCGCCTGCCTTCCAGCACGATGGTTGAGCACGCAAAGATATTATGCGTATCATCATAATATCTAATACTACACCAGCAAGTGCATGGAACTGCAAGCCTACCCCAAACATTCCTTTCAAAGGATTGCCAGCTATCACACTTCGTGAAGAAAACTCCAACTATCTCCAGATAAATAGAGTTTTCATCTTCTCAAGCCATACTTTGGTAGATGACACATATATCTCTTTGTTCACTCCAAAGTGATCATTCACATCACAAGCTGCCAGCACCTCAACACAGAATATATATGCTGATTCCATCAGAAATATCCGGCACAGACAAACAATTTGGAGGAACTGGCACATACTGGAAGATATATCTATCTCGAGGAAAGTAGCCTTCATCAACATTATTACGACGAAGGCCTTGATCTCAATATAAAACAGAACGACGTCGACACTTCCTAAAGCATTAAGGAAGAGAGGTCACATATATATCACCAGGTAAAATTCTCGAGGCATCTGCCCAGGAGAGAGAATTGCCCCCACCAGATGTCCACGAGCAATTATTCATGCGATTATTCCGTCTTTATAGGCAATGATATCTAGCCTATATTGACGATGCCGCCCATATAGGCGATGCGCCTCCCAGAGGCATGATAATTCCGCCTGCATAGGCGATGCACCTTCTTGAAGCAATAATTCTTCTTGAAGGCATGATAATTCCGCCTTTATAGGCAAAGACTCGAGTATTCCGTCTTTATTCGCGATGTCCATTCCGCCATATTGACGATGCCGCCTACATAGGCAATGCGCCTCCCAGAGGCATGATTCCGCCTATATAGGCGAGGCACCTTCTTGAAGCGATAATCCTTCTTGAAGGAGAATATACTATTCTTTATCAACAATGCAGGTTGGCAATACCCCAGAACATTTCAAATCATTCAACTCCTGATCATATATCACAATCAGCAGTTGAATGGGGGGCAGGAAGGAAGCAAGCAAGAAGCAATGTTGATAAAGAATAGCGGCACCAACAGAAGTGCCACCATCTTTCCTCTATTGTTTTGATTTTCTCGACGGATTTTTCCGAGCAACACATGCAACAGCAGCAGCAACCGGGCCAGACGCAGGCGCCGGTGATGCCGGGATTTGAGCTCCTCTCTTCTTTCGTAACACCACCATTTTAGACGGTAGGGTCCATCTTGCGTTTGTTCAGTCCAGTACCAAGAGCCATTACTCTCGGACATAAAGTATTAAATTCTGGAGGAATGACAACTGTGACGCCTTGATCTACAATGAGAAAACAATAAATTACCAGGAGACAAGTAGATCAAAGACGACGAACAGGTATGCGAGGGCTAAACCATTGATACCCCAATATTATACGGGGGCAGACCCTGACACACAAAATCATCAAGAAGCAAAAAGCTTATATTCATACTGATCACAAGCATCGGGCAAAGGAAGCTTTGGCCAAATTGATAAAGAGCAGTTAGCTTGTGGTCTGACTCAAGCAGGTAGCTCAAGATCAGGATGCTCACGATGTGCATTTTATTTCAGAACAAATTAAGAATGCTATAGTCGATCTTTTGTTGAGAAGTTCGCAGTCTAACTGAAATTGCCTAACTAATAAGTGGCTAAATAGGGCCGAAATGCGCTCCAGTTAGAGCCCCAGCTTTGCTGGTCGAGCATGCTCTTCGTGCAGAGACAAAATGACATTGTACGATGCCTGTATGTCCAGCACTAGAGAGGGCACAAGCATGCCAACACTCTTCTTTGGGTAATGGCGTTAAAACACCTAATCACTCCCGAATAAGAACTGAGCGTGAGAACCCCGAAAGACCACTCATAGAGGGACCTGAGTGTGCATCAGAGATGCTCCTCCAGAGGACGTTACATACGATCCGGAGGATAGCAGAGTGGATGTACCCGGTAATACTGGGACAGCGCTTCATGTCCACCGAAGGGACGCGGATACGCTCCCCAGGATGAAGTGAACGCTTCCTGATGGCCCATTTCTGCGCGAGTGTCTTATTCATCTCGTGCCCAGAAAGAGGCGAAGCGAAACGAATTAAAGACCCAACAGTCGCGAAAGGCGATATATAACAGTAAACATAAATGGCATTTCATTAGAGTTCATTAAAACAAAAACATCAAGAGCATCCTGATCGGAAGAATAAAATGAGCCACAAAAGGAGGCAAAACTGACGTCTACAATACTTTAGACACCAGGCAAACAATACAAGAATGCTAAAGCGAACAAGCCTAAACAGTTGGGGGCACATTCACCAGCGGCATGAGTAATCCATCCTTCAACCAGAGTGAATGATGACATCTCAGCTGGCTAAATCTCATCCATCAGTATGAAAGAAGCAGGGCCCAATACTACAACAAAAGTCGCAAAGCAACCAAGCGGAAGCGCTCGCCAAGAAATCATACATTAAATATTCAGCAAAACACGAAGAGTCTCCAGAAAGATCGAAAAGCTGCAAACTATTTTTTAAAATGCATCTACTTGCAGGTATAAAGAAACACAAGAAGTCAATGCTCATTCAACCCGCACGAATGGAGCAATAAACGCAGGCATTCAAAATAACCTACGGGTATTGGAAGGATTGCACGGTACTCTTTTTTCCCTACAACCGGTTTATCCACAAGGGTGGTTTAAGGCTAGGTTTTTAATGAGGCCTGTAGCGTCCTTCTATGTATTCGTTACACGGTTATAGAATCATGCGAAGCCTCATCTGATGCATCTATGCATAAATACAAGGAAATACAAGCACAAAGAAGCCAATAAAGTGGAAGACAGATCAATTCAAAGCTCAATCTATTTCCTTGCACTTGAGAAATCTTGCGAAGATCCGAATAGCCTGATGCTCGTTATCCATCCTACAATTCAAACAAACATCAGGCTAGGGGGCAACTGTTATTGAAATAATCGATGTGCGTGCTTAAGGAAGTAATTAATCAAGTATGAATTGACGTGTCCAAGAGAATTGATCAAGCACGAAGAAAGAACCAGATCGAAGAACGCTCTGACGAGTCAACAGTTGTTAAGCTGGTGACGAGTCAGCAGCTTATAGTGAAGCAGGCTGCTGAACAGCAGCTTATGATGAAGCAGGCTGGTGACGATCCAGCAGCTAGTATATCCTATATAATGTAACCGAATTCATTCGAATACGGGATGAAATTTTTACCCTAACGAAGTTCTGCTCGAACGACGAGCTTATATAAAGGACCTACCTGCTTACTCATAAAACCTCGTATAATTGTCTATTTCAGCGTATTGTTGGTGTAATCGATGTTATTATAGCCACATAATCGCATTTACAAAAATCACATCAACAAAATTGAGATTAATTTTAAAAAGACATTCATAAACACTAAATACATAATATTTTAAAATTAGGATTATATCAATTCAATTTATTAAAATTTTATCCAACTCTATAAATTATATCTAGGAAAGCAAAAACTCCTAAATAAATTGATGGACTATTGTATTACCCGTTGCATTTATTAATGAGCATTGAAATATCCGCAAAAGTCTTTTGACCGCTGTTTATTAGAGTTCACTGATTGTGATTTCTTAATACATTACTCATTCGTCCAAATTCTTTCTCATGACAGCTGATGACAAGGCGAACTAATTAGAAATGATCATGGAACTATTGCGAAGGCCCAGCAGGTCGCCAACTCGCAGAGGTGCCACATCGTTAGCTTGGGTCGAGGTAAACATGGGGGAGCTCGGTGAGGTGAATGAGGAGCTCGCCCGAGCCCCCAAAGGCCCACAACCACCTGGCCGATCAGGCAGGAGAAGGGGAGATCGCAAGGGAGTTCGCCCATGAAGGGGTAGCTTGCCCGCGAGCATGGTGGCCGAGCCAAAGCCCATCCCTACACTGCCCAAAATCACACAAGACAGGAGAGCTCGCCGAGTAGCTCACCCCGCTTGAAGGCCCAATTAGCAGGTGTATAAATAGAAATATGAATGTAGTAGGAAGAGGCATTGTAAAGGAAGCAGTATGGGGGACCTAGGCGAGGGTCAGGAACCCCCGTCAAACACCGGAAGCCAAGTAGGCTCGTAAGGTGCCACCTCACACTCGCACACCTATAAATAAGACCTCTCTTGTAACTATTAATGAATTCAATTCAATTCAATACAATTCCAATCATAATACACTTTTACTTTCTCTCTCTATATTATCCCTCAAGAACACGTAAATCTTAGATTATTGTTTGGTAGAATTAATACGTTATAATAGCCACATAACAAATACGATTAGTAAATTCTATCAACAATTTGGCTCTAGAAGGAGGGCGAATCGAACCAAAAATTTGAGAGAAAAAAAAATTAGGGTTTGTTGGAGGTTTGAAGATTTGAAGGTGTTCTTGACAAAATTCTAGAACACTTGAAGATACACACACATTCTCGTCCCTTGAACGAAAACCTGGATTTACGGGTAAAAACGCAAATTTTTGAATCCATAGTTTCTGCCCGGAAAAAGTTTTCAAACGCACACGTGTACACGAATAAATCGGATCTCGGATAATTCGTTGCACGTAACGCTAGACGAAAACCAGCCAAAAATCATCCTGGCCGGAGACCGCGACCTCGGCGACCTACCTCGGTGACCTCGGCGACCTTCGACGAGCTTCCCCCTGCAAAACCCCAAAATGACTAAGGAACAGACCTCTGCAAACACCCGGAGGTGGAAGGAGGGCGCCCAGGACTAGGTCGAAGGGGAGACCTCACGCAGAGCTCCCTCGAAGAGCAACGCTCCACGACCTCCGCGAGTCGTAGTGACTCAGGAGGATTTGAACCCCGCCCTGAGGGACCTCGCCAACGACCCTGACGAGCTCCAGAGCACGATTGCAATCTTGCAAAGATTGCAACAGAGGCAGCTCGATGAGCTCGCCCTAGTACCTCCGCGAGCTCCGGCCACTGAAGCTAGGGAGCAAACCAGGCCAACCCAGGGCACCCAGACCCGGGGTCACTATACCAACCTCCCATTCGAGCAAGAGGCGAGCTCCGCCCAAGCTCGCCAACATAGGGAGCGCGCTGGAAAGGCCAAGGTGGTGGAAGAGTCAGCTACGCATGCTGGGCGAGCTTCGGCCTACACCGAAGCATCCGCCACCCACCAATCACTAAGGAGGGAGGTCCTCCAGGGCAGACTAGGGCCCAGGTGCGGGGAGGATGAACGGACAGCTGCCCCGGTCACGTTTCATGGGGGAGATTCGGACCTACAACCGCGCAGATCCGCCCACGACCGATTGAGGAGGCCTGCGACCGACAGGTTGGGTCCCCATGGCGGACGTTAGTTCCAGCCCGTCACAGAGAGATCACCCCAGAGTGAGGCACCTCGGGGGCGTGCGTCCACGAGACGCACGATCTTCGAGCAACCTCCGCTGGAGGTGACCCACAGTGACGAGTTGGCCTCATTGAAGAAGGCCGTCGAAATGCTACAAGCCCAAGTAGCAGCCAAGTCTGGCGGACCTGACACCACCACTCTCCCCACATCCCCACTGGCACCAACCATCCTCCGCGCACCGGTCCAAAAGAAGATCTAATTCCCGGTGATGTCCGCGTACGAGGGCAAATCTGACCCTAAGGTCCACCTGGCCAAGTACACAGACTTTATGATCTCGGTGGGTGCCACCGACTCCACCCAGTGCCAGAACTTCCCGTTGACCCTAGGGGACCGAGCTCACCGCTGGTTCTCGTCGCTCGCCCCGGGGTCAATCCACTCATTTGGCCAGCTCTCGTGGGAGTTCTTGGTCCACTTCTCTGGGTTTGGGTCCTATCTTACCCAGAAGCACCGACTCGCCAACATCCATCAAGGCGAGAACGAGATCGACCAGCAATACCTGGAGAGGTTCGATAAAATACTGCTGGAAGGCGAGCCGGTGAGCGAAGACACCAAGGTCGTCGTGGCAATAACCGGGCTAAAAAAGGGGCACCGATATCTGGAAGAAGATGCACCTCGCATGTCCAAACACTTACACCGAATTCCGCCACAAGGCGGGGGTGTTCGTGGCTATGCAGGAGGTACTACTGAAAGAAGTTGGTGCCCCGGAGGAGAAAAAATCTTACGGGAAGAAGTCCGGGGGCACATACAAGGCTCCCCGAAACCTGAAGGCTTTTGGCGACGGGGACGAGTTCAAGGAGAAGCTCAACCAGGTCCTCACCGTCTCCGTCAACCACGTCTTTACGGAGGTCAAGGACAAGGCTTTGTTGGAAGAACCGAGGAGAATACGCCAAGACCGCGCAAAGCTCAACCCCAACAAGTACTGTGCCTACCACCAGTCCATCGGTCACTTCACCAGCGAGTGTCGAGACCTCCTCAAACAGCTATGGAAATTTTACTAGGACTGGTAGCTGGCCGAGTTCGTGAAGAAGGCCCCAGCTAAGAGGCCCAGGTTCGAGAGAAGGGAGGTCTCCGATGACGAAGAAGAGGATGCGGGCCAACGCGGGCCTCAGAACAGGCGAAATGCACCTCCCCAACCTCAACAAAACATGGAGCCCACCCGAGAACTCTTGGTTCTCGAGGAGGAAATTGGAGCTGCCGGAGTTCTCCAGGACGGGGGACCCTCCATGTCCAAGAGAAAGAGGAAGGCCGAAATCCGGGCCGTGAACCAGGTCCAAGAAGGCAGCTCTAGCCCCAGGTCCGTCGCGCAGCTCACTGATAAGCTGACATTCTCCTCAGGGGACCTGGAGGGGGTATTGACGCCCCACAACGACTCGTTGGTGATAACCGCCAACATCATGAACGTCTGAGTTCACATGCTACTTGTGGACACCGGCACTTTCACCAACATTCTCTTCAAATCCACCTTAGATGCCTTAGGTAATTTTGAGTCGTATTTAGAACCTAGCAATGCTAGGATAGTGGGGTTCGGAGAGGCTGTAACCGTCCCCCTAGGTAGTATTAGGTTGAGCGTCCAGCTTGTATCGACTGAGGACCCCGAAAGGAGACTGACTAGGTTAGTAGATTTCCTAGTTATCGACCAGCAGTCCTCCTACAACGGGTTCCTTGGCCGTCCTTTTATCAATGAATTCAAAGTGGCGTGTTCGACCTACTACTACTGTTTGAAATTTCCAACTCCAAAAGGTGCCGGAACTATAAAAGGCGATCAGAAAAAGGCCAGAGAGTGTTTGCTCCAAATCAAAGATGGCCGGGTCAAAAAGTCTGTAATGCAGGTTCACATCCTTGAAGAGGACGTACAGATTCCAGCAGACGAGCCAAACATCCTAGACATCATCTCAACAGAAACCGAGATGATGGAGGTAGGCGACCTGCAAGAAATCGACCAAGTCCCAGGACCTGCGCAGGAGGCATAGCCGGCACCAATGGAAGGAATAGAAGGGCCCCAAAATAACCAAGTGTTGGGACCAGTGCAAGAACAGCAACCTACGCCCATGGAGGTGGACCAGGAAGCCTAAGGTGGAGAACCTGCGGGAGGTCAAGAATCAATACGAATGGATGTTAATTCAGCTCCTCAGGTCACAGAGCCATCCCAAGTTGGTGAACCACCGGAGGTGATTACGGTTAAGAAAGCTATCCGAGTCGAAGGCCAAGCTGATGACCTCGAACCGTGCCTAGGTTATGAACCTGCGCAGATGTCACAAGAGGAGTGGGACGAGCTCATCAGCGACCCCAGGTGGAAGAATCAGAAAAGGAAAGCCACCCCCATGGAGGAACTGACAGCACTCCCGGTGGACCCGGAAAGGGACTTGGAGCTTTTCATAGGTTCTGAGTTGCCTGAACCGTACCGGTCGAGGATGGAACTATTTTTGATGTCCAACTTGGACGTGTTTGCTTGGTCCCATGAAGACATGACAGGGATCCGGTTGGAACATGCATGCCACCGACTCAACATAGATCCTACGAGGAGGCCCGTACGTCAAAAACGAAGGAAATATGGACTAGACAAATACGCAGCTCTAACTGTCGAGGTTGGGAAGCTGTTGGACAACAAGCTGATCAAGGAAGCCTTATGTCCGCAGTGGGTTGCGAATCCCGTCCTAGTGAAGAAACACAACGGGACGTGGAGGCTCTGCATCGACTTCACGGACCTGAACAAAGTATGTCCAAAGGACAACTTCCCACTACCCCACATTGATCAGCTTGTAGATAGCACCGCAGGCCATGAGATGATGACATTCATGGATTCCTTTGCGGACTATCACCAGATAGCGCTGCACCCAGATGACCAGGAACATACGGCGTTCTACACAAACAAAAACATGTACTGCTGGGAAAGGATGCCGTTTGTACTCATCAACGCCGGAGCAACCTACCAAAGGTTGGTGAATAAAATGTTCGACCAACACATCGGCGAGTCCATGGAGGTGTACGTGGACGACATAGTAGTTAAGAGTCTGAGAAAGGAGGATCACCTTGACCACCTAAAACAGACCTTCGACATACTACGCCACTACAACATGAAGTTAAACCCCAAGAAAACCAGCTTCGGCGTACTTTCAGGAAAGTTCCTGGGGCACCTGGTGAGCCAGCGAGGAATCGAAGTCAACCCCAAGCAGGTCCAATGCATAATCGAGATGGGCGTACCCGATTCCGTGCAAAAAATCCAGAGGTTAACCGGGTGTATGGCAGCCTTGAACAGATTCATCTCCAAGTCCGGTGATCGAAACCGTCCATTTTTCGAGGTGATCAAGGCAAACACACGAAGGTATAAAGAGGCGGCCAAAGCCAACAAGCTCCACCTCAAAAACCACTTCGTATGGACAAGTGAATGCCAACGAGTCTTTGAAGACATTAAAGCATACCTGGCCGATACGCAGGTCCTGTCAAAGCCAATACCTGGTGAAAAGCTGTACTTGTACCTCGCTGCATCCACTATGCCAGAAACAGGCTAAGACAACGGTTTTTCCCCGTTGTCGTAGGGTGTTTTTTCCCGTTGTTGATCGACTTGTTGTCGTAGCTCTAGACATTTGACAACGGGGAAAAATCATTGTCATAACTATTTAAGACAACGGGGAATAACCATTGTCTTAACTATTAATAACCGTTGTTGAAGTTCAAAGAAAATGGTTTAGGTCCGTTGTTGTAGAATGAAGAACCGTTGTTATAACTACTTTAGACAACGGTTTGGAACCGTTGTTATAACTACTTTAGACAACGGTTTAGAACTGTTGTTATAAGTTATAAAACCCGTTGTTGAAGTTCAAAGAAAATAATTTAGGTCTGTTGTTGTAGAATGAAGAACCGTTGTTATAACCACTTTAGACAACGGTGTTTAACCATTGTTATAAGTTTAGAGAACCGTTGTATTAATAACTTTAGACCACAGATTTTAACCGTTGTCTTATAATTATATCCCCGTTGTCTTTACTATACATCCACAGTTTGTACCCGTTGTCAAAACTCTTTTGAGCCGTTGTCTTCTCTTGCAATATTAATATTTTTTTTTTATTAAATGCATTCAAACTAACAATAATGCAACTTCATAAAATCTTACAAAATACCAAAATCATAGATATCCTTACAAATCAATTCATACATTAATTGTTTGAAATAACTCATAAAAGTATAAAGTTATATCCAACTTTAACAATATGTTCCAAATCAACAATAATAAATAACAATCTTTAGCTTCCCATTTTTTTTCCACTCCTAGTACTGTTGATTGTTGGGAGGAATCCTAGCAATCCCTGCCTTGGAGGCGAGCTGCGCTCAAGTCCACTCGTTCGCTCGATTAAAGGCATAGTTGCGTGCTGCCCGTGGCGCTGAAGCTAGATATTGGGTTTAAAGGAATTGATTGTACTACTCATACCAACAAAGTGCATTTTCTTTTCTGGTGCCCATTGTGAAAGAACTCTAAAGTTAAGTGTGCTTAGCTTGGAGCAATTTCATGATGGGTGACCCCCTGGGAAGTTCTCAGGGTGCGTACGAGTGAGGACATAAGCACGCTAGAAAAGACATGTGTTGGTTTGCGAGGATAGTACATCAGTTCTACTCAGCGCAACCGATCCAACAATTGGTATCAGAGCACAGGTCACGGGTTCGAGTCCCCCATGGCGCAAATAGTGGTATGATTGGCTTCAAGTCAGGCTACTGCTGGGGGGGATTGTTGGGAGGAATCCTAGCAGTCCCTGCCTTGGAGGCGAGCTACGCTCAAGTCCACTCGTTTGCTCGATTAAAGGCATAGTTGCATGCCGCCCGTGGCGCTGAAGCTAGATATTGGATTTAAAGGAATTGATTGTACTACTCATACCAACAAGGTGCATCTTCTTTTCTGGTGCCCATTGTGAAAGAACTCTACAGTTAAACGTACTTTGCTTGGAGCAATTTCATGATGGGTGACCCCCTGGGAAGTTCTCAGGGTGCGTACGAGTGAGGACATAAGCACGCTAGAAAAGACCTGTGTTGGTTTGCGAGGATAGTACATCAGTTCTACTCAACGCAATCGATCCAACACTGGTCATTGTCCATGTAATTTGAAACGCAGTCAGCTCAATCCTCCCGCACATCATCGATTTCTTTTTCAGAATAGTCCTTTTTTTTACAACTGTGAAAGTACAAACAATGAACTAAAATAAGAGAAATCACTTAACAAATAAGATATTTATACTATTGATTTGGTGGTAAACAAGAATATAGAAAACCACTCATTCAAATTTAAAGGGAGGGGAATGCCAAAGAAGACTTGGAAAGAAACTATAAAGAGAAGCATGTTAATTTAAATATGAACATGCATTTTCATAGATTCTTGGTGGGATTAGCAGTTTGTGTAATTGATTCTTTCTAACCTAGAGTTAAATATAGTCCAACACAGATTCAAGAGCTAATTATTCTTCATGATTTGTGGAAAGGAACATAGAGAGATTATCCAAACAGATTATTACATAGGTTTAAAAAACCCACGTGACACTTGAAGTATGCAATGTAAGTATGAAAAATTACTGATTTGAACAAAAGCCATAGGACATCAGCTTAATATATGAGAAGAGAAAACCAAACTGACATTCAGTATAAAACAACAATGCTTACAAGAAGGTTACTCTTTTTCTTCCCCTCCACTAAACCCACAGTTAGAGAATCACGAACACTTTCCCTTACCTTTCCCATCTCTCTCCTTCTTTATACCAATCATACCAAAGCTTACATGAAGGTTACTCTTTTTCTTCCCCTCCTCTAAACACACAGTTAGAGAATCATGAACACTTTACCTCCCCCATCTTTCTCCTTTTTGATACCAATCATACCATAGAGCTCATCGATTCTATGTACTACTAACTGCAACTTAAGGAGAAAAGAAACAAATTCGAGTCGAATATCAAGATATAAGCAAAAGCATCTTGTCTCAGCTTCTTGATTCGTTCACTAGTTGTCTAACCTTTTGCTCTTTCCTGAAAAATTGATCCTTTACATTAGCCTACCGTCCCTGCTACTACTAAAAAGAACTGCTGCCTTGAACAACATATAAAATTAACATATTCAAACGGTTACACTGACATATAGCAAGATAAATCATAAGCGCACCTTCTCTAGCAATCTAACATAATCATTCATTCTAAAACCAATGAAGGAAACACAAAAGGCATCAAAACAGTAAAGCGGAATAACCAAGGAAGCTCTAGAAACAGACCTCAACTTCAGAAGCCCTCTTGGTTTTAAGAGCCAAGCAATCTTACAGAGCACCCTAACATACTACTGATTTTATAATGAATAATGGTTACTGAAACTATTCAGAAGAGTTGCTTCCTCATAATTTCATAGCCTAACATATTGCACATGAAGAGAATAGTTTATCATAATGAAGAGTATAAAATAGTCTGTTAAGGAAAATAATCAACGAAAACCTTCCGCGATTGATCTTGTATATCAACGAAACAGAGTATGATCCGGATTTTTAACTTATAGGAATCATTTTACTACACTGGCTTCAAACTGGATTGTACTCTATTTATTAGTTACTAGATTTTAAATATGCACCTTATTTTGCAGGGCAGTAGTGTAACAATGAGGGCGCTGTAATATAACCTCCTGTACCTGTTGGAGTTCAACGTTAATACAATTATAATTGATGTTATAGTTTTTGGTTTGGGTAAAAAATTAATCAAATAGGTGGGATTTAAAGAACACTTAATTGCATTTTAATCTTACATGAGGGACTTGCGTAGCTACAACATCACACAAAGTATGGTCACTCACATGTAAAAAATTATTTATAATATAAAATTGGTATTATAATGTTCATTGCAGTTTATAAGTGTACTATAAGTGAATGAATACATTGATATTGTAAATAAATTTGATTGGAGGGTTTTTGCACAAAGTAAGTTTTAGTTATTCGTGCTGAATAAAATCCAACAGGCTACTAACACATTGTTTGACTACATAATATTAAGAGCTGCTGTATTTTATGTCTGAATCTACAGTAACTTTGGAAATCTACATGCTGAATGCTAATTATGACAGCGTGGTAATGCTACATTTTACAAGTAGAAATCAGAACATAGCAACTATAAATGACCAAGTGTAAACTATACAAAGTTTATGGTCAAATTTGTCTTGATTAAGACTAAATTCATGATTTAACTTTAAGCAGCTCTAAATTCAATTAGTTTTAGTACTTAGCATGTCTGGGATATTTCATTAATTAGTGTTTCAATGTGTTTGACATGTGGTTTGGCTTTTCAAATTCTCTATGGCTTATAACTTTTACTTTAACTAAATTCTGAGATTTACTTTAACAATCATAACCCTGCAACTTATAACAATCAGCAATATGTAACTGAAATTATCATCAGCTGGCCTTAAACCATGGGATAGAGAGAAAAAACAGTGTTTTTATGCATAAGATATCTATGATTTTTTTAATAAATCCATCTTTTATAGTATAGAAATCTTTTGAAAAAAACGGGAAGCTGGCATCATTAAGTAGTGGAATTTCGAAAGGTACAAACAAGTATTGCATTTTCGATAGCTTCCCCATTGCTGGTGGGATGGATCCCCTCAACACATTTTGATTCAAATTCCTTCATGATATGATCAAAGAAACAATCAGTTAAACCAAGAAAGATTGGAAAGTGCACAAAGAAGTGCAGTCACTTACAAGAACATCAATTCTGTCAGAAAAAACAGTTCTTGAGGAATTTCTCCAGCGATGTCTAATGCATATATTTTCCTGAATCAAATGATAATAAAAAAATCACTATCATTAGTTTCAAATAAAATTAAAGGTGCACAAAATTAGGAAAAAAGGATGACTTACTGAGTATAGTACAAGAAAATGGAGCCATTATCAACAGAAACATTCAAGATGAGCATGAGCAGAAGCAGGAGGAAGGCGAAGACTCAAAAAGCAAGAAGCCAACAGGGATGGATGCTTGCAAGACATGGTTTCCAAACTTCATCTTCATACAAAACTCCAGCTGGTTCCTCTTCCTGGTTTCCTCTGCTCCCTTCATCTTCTTTCCCTGCCTTTTTACGATACTCGTGCTTCGATATGAGGAGGGAGGCGAACACTATCGACATTAGAATCCATAATGAACAGAGCAAGACCCTCCAATTCAGCCAGTAAGCTGATGTGGTTGTGTTAACATTCAGCCCTGGTTGTCATGATTTTGTAGATCCTGCAATAGGGTCTGCTCTAAAATCTGTTGTCACACCTTTATATTCCCATGCAGATACATATATTATATAATAGTATATATAATTTATTTATATATATATAAATTCTTAAAGACATGTTAAAATGTGGGACTTGTGACCTTTCCTAGTACAGTAGCAGCCTTGTTAAAGAAAAGAAAAGAATGAATGTGTGTGGATTTTGTTTTAAAATTTGAATGAAGATTTTTTTCTCAACATGTAAATTTATGCAGTTTGTTCCTCATTATCTCATTAAAGGAATAAAGCAGTTATAAAAAGGTATGTGGCATAGTTTAAATTTAGGTATTAGATAATCTTGAATATTTTATAGGTGAGTTAAAAGAATAAAGCATGTATTGATCTTTTTTTTGATCGGTAAAGCATGTATTGATCTAAATATCAAAATAGACGATATTAGTAATGTTAATTCATATAGATATCAACAGAAGAGATGTATGATGGTCATCTTGTAGCTTGATTTTTGTTTTCACCTTACTAAACTTAACTGGTGAATCATAAATTAAAATTTCATAGTTAAATGATACCAAATCATGACATGCAATACGGGCTAAGTTTTTTTTTTTTTAACACAACTTAACTAGAAGCAGAATCATTTTATAAACAACTTGTTGATATACTTTAATATCTCAAACACTTTACCTGAGTGTAATTATCTAGCTTCATGTTAAATTTTATAGGCAATACTTTAATTTCTTGTCATGTATTCATTCTTTTCTCTTCTAAGCCATTTCCTCAATTTTGAAACCATTTCCCCACATTTTTAGATAAAAACACGACAACCTTTTTTGCTTTCATGAATTTCAAGAACATTTACAATCTCATTTTTCTCAATTTTAGAAGTACCATAAGAGTTATCGAATGATGGCTTTAGAAAAGCTACAATTGCAAGGTGTGAAGAGTAATATTATCACAAATATATTTTAATTAGTCTAAAAATGATGGACCATTGCCTACAATTTAGAGAGCATCTAATGGAGTAAAAAACTGATAAAGTATCATCATTGAAATATGAGGTTGCCCACAAGTCATATGTAGAAAACCGACAAACTATCACAAGAACAGAGAAAAGAAGATGACAATTCTACAATACTCACAAAGATAATGCATAGCTAAACAATGAGATCGGTGTGTATTCAACTCTATTATTCTAGAAAAACACTCATAAACATTAGGCATAACCATTTGTTGTTTCTGAAAATATAGTTCCTCATAGTTTTCAAAACAATTTTCACATTGAACTCCACTCCAAGTGATATGATATGAGTAACTATATTCTGATTTAGGAATTAGTATCATCATTGAAATATGAGGTTGCCCACAAGTCATATGTAGAACTATAGTACTTTGATTTCTCACGTGCTACATAGATACGTTTAGAGTTCAGAAAATCTTACCTTATAAGCTGCTTGACAACATCTTTCGCTGATGATCCAGAAACTTCAATCCAGAAACAGCAATTAATTGGCCCAGCATTGAAGAGCTCACCAGTTTGTGCTCATTATAATTTCCCAGAATACATGCATTACCACATATGGATCCACAATTTCGTCTCAAGGAAACAAATGGCAACATTTATGCTTCTATATATATAATAAAGAAAATGCAAATTCCAAAAATCCATATATATGACACAACACCATCAAGTAATGTTTAGCAGCAGCACTATCTTGTAATATTAACTTAAAAACTGATCTTACCTTCGATTACACCTCAGGCATAAAATCAAACAGGTGGTGTACATAAATTTTGATTACCTCAGGCAAAAAATCAAACAGGTGGTGTGCATCCATATCGGGCTGTGCAATTTAGAGACAACTAAAGGAGAAAGGTTAGCTAGGGCTGTTGGAACAAAATTCTTTGTGTTGTGGTTGAATGAGTAAGGAACGTCTAGGTAGGGCTGTTGGAACAAAATTAATTCTAGATTTAGATACCATACCATAAAAGATGGGAAAAGAGAAATTGGGAGAACGAAATAATAGTGAACTTACGTCTTCAACACTTTATTTGCGGCTAGGGCACGCCAATGTTCGCGGCTGCAGAGGACGGCTAGGGCACGCCAATGTTCGAGGCTGCAGAGGACGGCTAGGGCACGCCAATGTTTGCGACTGCAGAGGACGGCTACCAGCGACAATGATTAATGGCTGCAGAGGACGGCTAGGGCACAACTGGGTGAAGATGATGGCAGGAACGAGCAGCAGCGAGAGAAGGAATAGGATAGAGGATTAGAAAGATGATATGAGAATGTAAATTACACGATGGAAAAAAATTCTAAGGGTTCCTTTTATTTTTAACTAATAAAATTAAAAAAAAACTTATAACAACGGAAAAAGACAATGGGTAATAAAACCCGTTGTCTTTCGGCGCCTTCCTTAAATTTTTGTCAACGGGGATACTTAAGACAACGGGTTTTATATGTAAGACAACGGTCTAACTTAAAACCCGTTGTCTTTTCCTCGTTGTTGTATGTCATTTTTGGCATAATGATCGGAGGTTTCCATCAGCTCCGTCCTGGTCCGGGAAGAGGCGAAAGCACACCTACCAGTGTACTACGTAAGCTAAGTCTTGCACGAAGCTGAGTTGCAGTATACCCCGACAGAGAAGCTAGCTTATGCAATGGTGATGAGTGTTAGAAAACTGAGGCCCTACTTCTTAGACCATCCAGTGGAAGTGTTGACAACATTCCCACTAAGGCAAATACTACAACGTGTTGAGCAATTCTATTAATTGGGAATTTATGTGGCTAATAATTCTTGGGAATTACTCAAACAATAATCGAAGAGATAATTTGAAATTATTGTACGAATTGTAGATAAGAAAGTAGAGAGAGAATTATTTTAATGTATTTCTTGTATTAGGATTTCAGATCCTTACAAATGAGGTGTTTACACCTATTTATACCCTCTTAAGGGTGAGGTGGCGTTCTTACAAGCCACATTGCCCCTGGAGGTGACATGTGTCCTCTACTTGTCATTCTCTCAGTTACTTGCTCCACTATCCTTAACCTAATTGACATATACACTCCTTCAAGGCTCTTTAGACATTCGTGTCTTCTCTTCAGGAAGTGATGGTCGAGCACTGAGGCGAGCAGATAGGCGAGCATCTAGGGGCTTGACTTTATGGCTTGGTGCTTCTCCACCTCTGTGTTGGGCGAGCAGGTGGGCGACCACCTTGAACTTGTCCTCATGACTTGGTGCCTTGTCACCCCCAAATCAGGCGACCAAGCCGGCGAGCAGGGAGGCGAACATGATGGTGAGCAACTTGGTCTTGGCCTCATGGGCTTGTTGCTTCGTTCCATCAAGGCTTAAGCGACCAACCTGGCGAGCACCCAGGCGAGCAACTGGGAAGTGGCCACGTAGGCTCGTTGCCTTATCACCTTTGGGTCTAGGCGAGCATGTCGGCGAGCAGTTTGTACTTTGACTCATTCATATCTTGATTACTCTTTAATCATCAAGCTTATATCCTTTTATCAATATTTGCCCCTCAGTATATGCTTTGATTTGATTTCTCTTTATCAAAGTATATGCTGGACTTTATTCACTGTGTAGGTGTACACTTAGGCGAGCAGTTAGGCGAGCAGTTAGGCGAGGAGCTTGGCGGGCAGTATTGGTGCTCGACTCAATGCTCGGCCTTCATGCTCGTCCCCTCCTTTGGTAACTGAGGTGATGTTTCCAGAAAACGAGGCGTCTCCTCATTTGGTGTGCCAATCAGTCATGAAAAGACGCGCTCATTAAATTTTTTTCAAATACTTTGCAAATTGGTCCCTGGATTTTCTTCTTCTTTTTTCTTTTACCCGAATGTATAAATAGGGTTTTATATCACTATTCATCTTCTTCTTCACTTTGTTGTTCTCTGAAATTTCCGGCGACTTAAATCTCCAAGCTTTTTCCGGCGACCCTTGCTATTCCTATTCCGACGAACGATCTTGGCATTCTAATCAAAGGTAGTTTCACAATCTCTTTCTTTTTTTTTTTTTGTTTCCCAATTTTGTTCTTGTTTATATTTCTTATGTTGTTCTTGTTCGCTGGAATTTCCTTTGGGCAAATTTTAACTGGAATCAAGACGGTGGACTTTTTGATTCGGTAGTTAGCACAATCCTAGGGCCAATCTTCTTTCCTCTTCCTATTTTTCAATGTCTTCATCTTCAAGCCGCACCCTTTCTAACCGGAATCCGGGTAAACAACAAATGGAGGAAGGCAGTCCGATTGCCGGCCTCTCATCAGTTCATTTGGCGGGGTTCGATCCCGAGATCGTAGAGATTGATCGACCGTCGGAGGAGGGAGGTGAGCAGGCTGGCGAGCAGATGGGCGAGCAGCCGGGTGAGCAGGTAGTCGAGCAGTCTGTTGCTCGCCTAGATGGTGATGACCAGGAGGATGTTGAGACGCTCTCCAGTAGTGATGATAGTGATGATAGTGACGACTATATCCAGGTAATCGATTGCATAAATGATTTTTTGGATATAACCGGTTCGGTTCCGTTCCCGGTTCGATTCGGTTCTGAAAACAGTGGTACTCCCTTCGTCCCATAATTGTTTTCACACTTTCCTTTCTCGTCCGTCTTACAATTATTTTCACACTCTATAAATAGAAACTATTACTTTAACTTTATACGTATAATATTCACATATTTATACAAAATACCATTATTTTTACATTCAATCCAACTAATTTTATTATTTTAATAATATAATTTTACACATCATCCTACTTTTCTTAAAACTGTGCAATCTTAGAGGTGAAAACACATTTGGGACGGAGGGAGTATTATTTAAAACAAATTCTTCTATACACTAGTTTCACAGATATATGATACGTGCAACTGGTTTGTCCTATCTGAATTAAGTTACCGCATTCGCGCCTTTTCTTATTTTTCTTTTTGTTAGGTCAAAATCAGGGAGTCACTGACGCTAGGAAGAATGAGGATATAGTAGCTTGAGAGTCTTTCTCCTCCAATCTCGAGATATCCTTTATCCTTTCTCTAACAATTATAAAATTTGATTTGCAAATTCTCAAATTTTATTTCATAAGGTATTGAATTCCCACATAGTGAAATTGGAAGCCCAGATCTCTTGATTTTTTGCTTGAGTTGAAGTAAAATGCTTCTTATTGAAACACAGTGTGACAATAACGCTTATGAGGGAACTCCGTCTATCGGATCGATCTGTTACCCACCCGATGGAATGTGTTATCACTATTTTACTTTGAAGGCTATCACTGCAAAAGGTTACCACATGATGAACTATATTATTCCCATATCAATTTGCACCAAGAAGTTGCAAATGTTTTGAAAAAAATGTGTTCCTTTAAAGTAAAGTAGACATATGAGTACGTATGTTTATATTTTTTGGTTAGACTTGATAGTGGAGCAGGGAATCCCTGATCTCCAAAAAGATCTGCCCTGAACTAGAATGAGGAATCCTCAAAGAAAACGGGACAAAGATAGAATTATTTTCCCCGTGGGGATTGTATTTTCCGCTCTTTTTTTGTCAAGATCCCGTCTATTTTCATATGTATGTAAACATACACACACATAATATTTCCTCCGCCCATCAAACTATTTTCACTTTGTGAAAGTGGCGTGGCACGAGATTTAATGAAAATTAGTATTATGTTGAAATGATAGATAAAGTAAGAAAAAAGTGAAGGTTTTGTGAGACCCAAACTTTTATTTGTGAGTGTGAGGAGAAAAAGTTTTGTGGACAAACAAAAAATGAAAGTATGAAATAATTTTGTGTACAGATGGATGTTAATGAAATTATCGTAAATCAAGTTTACATGTGGCTTTTCAGCTCAATTTCACTAACAGCGTCTTGAATTAAGATTACTAGAATTACAAAGTATTGTTTCTAAAAAGATTTTGGCAGAGTAACTTTGAGGCAGCGGAAAATCTTACATTTATTTTGAAATGGAGGCCTATTTATAGGCAAATACATAAGCAGGTGGTGGCAACGGTCTTGCCACTTGTTACAAGGAATCAACACGTGTCCCTTACGTGTCTAAACAGATAATTACAACGATAAAGCTTGCGAAAATAAGAATATGATTCTTGTGACCATCTCTTGAAGTGGCGAGCAGCTGGTTAAATCTTTCTTTCAGGGGACGACCAGCTAATTATAAATCCTCGTGGGAGGCGACCAGCTGGTTGTGTGTATTTATGGGAGGCGAACAGCTGGTTGGGGGCGAGCACCTCATTCAATGGAGATGCTCGCCAATCGCCTCTTCTAAATTTGTGGAGATGTTCGCCTCTTCTTTCTCTCTTCATGTGGTTTGTTTTCTTTTTTTGATGAAATTTTCTTGATTTGAGTATATACTTGCTTTATTCTTATATTTTCTTCATATGCGGATCAACTTATGTCATCAACAATGGAGTATAAAATATAGGTAAATGAACTAATAAAATAACTAATATATTTTTTGAATTTTAAGTTAAATTTATATTTTGAATTTTAAATATTATTATTTCTTATTAATATCTTATCATTTTTTAAAAATAATAATTTTAATTAATAAATGATATATTTATATTGATCATGAAATGATCATATATATATATTTTATAAATATCTTATTGGATTTTTATATGCATTATTTTGATGATGGAATTAGGAAACGACATTAATATGTTAACTTTAAGAAATGAATATTAACGTACCACTGGCCTTCCGTTAAAAAAAGAAGAAAAAGAAAAAGAGACGTACCACTGGTCAAAATATTAAAAACAGGTGGATATATATCAATAATTAATTTTGGTATTCCAATGCTGATTAATAAGTGCAAGTGGTATCATATACTTACATATAATATTCGTTAAAAGTTTGGGTGCTTCGATACAAACAATTTAGAAAATATATATAAAAAAATAATCCTAATTTTCAGAAAAGTGATTGAATTATTGATGGTTTACTAATAATATTTGGTAAACTTTCCCATGTGGCCATGTGGGGCAGTGTTTTTATCAGCTTTGATTAGTGGTGATGCAACTTGTGTTACAATATTGATTGATCGACTAATATATATATATAGTTATGGTTTCACATATATGTATTTGCCATCGATCTATATATTGTTGTCTAATTTCATAATTAATCCCCTGCATTAATATTATCCTAATTGTATAATTAGATCTGTGTTTGAGATATACGGGAAAGCTTTTTCTGAAGTGAGTCGTCTGAAGTACAAAATATAGAGATTCATTTAGAAGCCAAAGCCGTTGATGTATACAAGCAAGTGCAGTCTCTCGAAGAGCTTTCCAAAATTACTCTCAAAACCGATTTTGATGACGCAATCCGTTGGGAAGCTTACCAATTGAATAACATGGTGGATGAGATTGAATATTCAAAAACTGAAATCAAAGAAGATGTACTGATTAAGAAGATAAAGGAAGAAATTGATTCCTTTATGTCTGATGAGCTGAAGAAGAAGGAGCAGGAGTGTAGCGACGGATTATACAACGTCTCCTTCATAGACGACGTACAAGACGACACTGCTTCTGTTTCATCATCAGAGGTGGTGCCTGAAGTGTACAAACGACTCAAAGATCAGCTAATGTGTTCCAAAGTTACCTCACTGGTTGGTATGGCAGGCATCGGTAAAACTACTCTTGCTAACAAACTCTTCAACGATCCAACTGTAATGGAAAGGTTCAACCATCGCCTGTGGATTAGATTGGGCAAAAGATATGGAGCTAAAGATATCCCACGGCTCATTCTTCAGGAGATTGGTCGGATCCCACAAGGAGATCATGAGGGAGAGCAGTTGAAGGGGATTTTGAAGAGTGAGAGATACCTCATTGTGTTGGATGATGTTTGGGACACATTCACAGGCCTTCTATTGTATCCAGACATATGCTGGGAAAAATGTTTTCTTAAAGAGGAAAGTGGAAGTCGAATCTTGATCACTAGTAGGCTGCACCAGCTAGATGAAAATTTTAATGAATTGGAAGAGATGAATATTAAAATGCGGTTGTTGAACAGAGAAGAAAGTTGGGATCTACTTCGTCACAAAGTGTTTGCCTCATCATCATGTCCTCCTCAACTCGAGAAAGCTGGAATGAAGATCGCCGACAAGTGTGAAGGTCTTCCTCTTACAATTCTTGCGGTTGCTCGTTTACTCTCCCAAGACGAAAACAAGAGCAACCCAGAGTATTGGCAAGAGGTTGCAACGAAAAAATATCTTCCAATATTCATGGAAGCATATGATGAAATATCAAAGGTACTTCTTCCAAGCTATACTTACCTACCTCCACTTTTACAGACGTGTTTTATGTTTATTGGGCTTTTTCCCCCAAAATACGAGATAGCTCGATACAAGCTCCTCAATTTATGGCTTGCTGATGGATTTTTTGAACTAAATGTTCACATATTTTCTGAACATAAAGTTTATGAGTGCCTAGATGAGCTAGTTTCCAATAGTGTTGTTATGATCTACCAAAACAGCACTTTTAATTCGGATCACAAAGTCAAGACTTGCGGTCTCCATTCTTCCTTGTGGCATATGTCAGAAAAATTGGCACAAGAGACCAAGTTTGCACTTATCTTAAGCAGTCGTAATGATGGCTTAGGAGATGGTATAGATGGCCATCATCGAGTGTCCTTCGTCAACAACGTTTTATTTGGCATTAAAGATGTGCATAAATCGGTGGAGGATAATTGTGCACCTACTGCACGTTCTCTCTTCTGTTTTGGTCCATATCATCAATATCAAGTACCACTTTGTTTTCGCTTGAATTGGCTGAGAGAGCTCGATGCTCTTTCAATTCGTTTCTACGAGTTCCCTATGGAGGTATTACAACTAGTTTGGTTAGGCTACCTATCTCTTACTTTGAATGAAATGATCCCAGCTTCTATTTCTCAACTCCAACTCCTAGAGTTTTTTATAGTGCATCGACATCAAAACATAAAGTCTTGTAAGGATGTGTCATATCTACCTGTGGAGATATGGAGTTTGCAAAAACTAAAGCATCTTCAAGTCATGGGATGCGACTTACCAGATCCTCGCGGTGCTGACATGAGCAGCTTATCGACACTTTTAGATGTAGGTGTTCATAGTTGCACTACTAGTGTTCTTGAGGGAATTCCTAATTTGAAGAATTTAAGAATTCGAATTGAAGTGGCGCATGGTGATGATAGTAAGCCCATTATCTGCTTTTGTGCTGATCATATCTCTTACCTTTGTGGTCTACTTTCACTCAAAGGTGTTATTGTTAATCCTAATGTTGTTCCTCCGGTTGCTCCATTTTTTAGTTTTCTCAGAGCAACATACTTAACAAATTTAACATTGAGTGGGTTGGGCTATCCTTGGAAAGAAATGAGAAATATTGCTTTTTTACCGAGACTTGAAGTGCTCAAATTGAAAAATTATGCTTTTCAAGGTCAAGAGTGGAAAGTAGAAAAAATGAAGTTCATTTGGCTTAAATCTCTTGTAATTGAAGACAGTGATTTGGTGGATTGGAAAATTGGATCTGGTTTCATTGATATTCGGAGTTTAAGAATAAAACATTGTTACAAATTACAAAAGATTCATGGGAAGTAAAAGGATTGAAGTTGTTGATTGCAACCCTTGTTGTGTAGAAGAATTTAAAAAAATTATAAGTGATGATACAATCCTGGACGTCCGTTGTTCATGGCATGATAGGAAGCTCAAGTCATAACACTCATCAGTTCACTGAAAAGGTAAACTATATATATATCCTTTCATTTCATGTACATGCATGATGACTAAGAGATTGATTTCAATATATATATATACTTTCTCTCTCTTGGCTATGTGAAAATATTATTTTAAAAATATATATACGCATTAATAAATTTTGTGACAAATTGTGTGTTAACAGATGATGTGCAGGTACACATGCATGTTGTTGAAGGCTGGACTGAATATGATGACTATTAATTTAGTTTCATTTCAGAATAAATAGTTAAATACTTAGTGTTGGAGTTGAATGTGGACTTCATCACTACATTTCCTTTTATATGTATTGTTTTGGCGGTTTTCAAATGCTCGCTGTTAACTTGCAATATTATTCTTGTAAATTTATTGATTTTTAAAATCTCATGCTCTTTAGTTAATTAAATCATGCATAAATTGCTACCTCGCTACAAAAATTTTAAAAAATAATAATAAAAAGCACTGCCTACAAAATTTTTCCATATGGCCTACAAGATTTCCAACAAACATTTCGTAGATGACTTGCAAAATCTTGTAAGGTTGTGTTTGGGCCAGGGTTTTAAGGTTATGGATTTTAAATTCACAATCTAAATTCACTTGGATAAAATTTTCGTGTTGATGAATTTCAAATGTTTAGCTTTAATTTTAGTTTAAATTTGGGGAATTTCACATACTTAGCAAAATCATGTCATTTGAAATTCATAGATTTTTAAATTCATTCATTTTCAAATCCATTGAATTTCAAATGACTCTATCAAAATGCAACCTAGCTAATTGTATATGCATTTCATTCCTTAACTACAAATAATTTAAAAAGTAATAATTGTAGGCTATTTATTTGTAGGTAATTTTTGTAGCTTGGCAAATTGCTTGCCTATAAATTTCATTTCATAGGTAAATTGGTTGTAGGTTAGTTACCTATAAATTTCATTTCTTTTCTGGCTCTGTTCAGAATCGGTTATGAGAGAAGTTTCATTTTAATTAGAGTTCTAGAATATTTACTCTTTTGCTATAGGCAAATAGATACTTATTTTTTCCACATCAGAAAGAATATTAATTAATTACTTTTCTTTCATTAAAAAATATGACTTTTTGGGTATGGACGGTGAGCAGTAGAGATAATTGCTGATACTTGTTAATCCTAACTAATCAATTTAAACAATTAAATATATTATTATATTTGTTATATGCATTATTTGGATGATGGAAACGACATGCCAAACTTTAAGAAATGAAAATTAATATACGACCGTCCAAAAAGTTTAAAACAGCTGGATTGATATATATCAACAATTAATTTTGGGTATAGGCCATGCTCATTAAAAAAATGCAAGTAGACTTATAATCTAATCAATTAAAACAATCTGTCTTGCGTGACCGCAAAAAATTAAGGGGCGCTTGGTAAAAAAAATTTCAATGGTAATAAGAATGGAATATACACTTTGTAATTATTATATGTAATGAGAATAAATGAGGTACATAGCATTGTTTTGTCTTCTAAATAAAGTAATCATTACCTCCATTTTATTACTTCAATCTCCCCTTATAATCATCCTCCTCAATCAATCCTCCATACCACAATCAACAACATTCATTTTTTTGTGAGCACAACATTAATGATGTAACCACCATAAATATAAACTCTCATTCAACATAGATATATAAGGATAAAAGAGGAAAATAAAATTTTATTTCCATTACCATTAAAAAATTTGAAACAGGCGCCCCCTAAAAAAATAAAAATAAATTTTACCAACAAACCTTCCAACTCAACATTGGAAGGCTGCCATCTCCAGAGTTAGTGGGTAGGGTCATAATATCACTTGTTAATTTTTCATTAGCTGTAGCAATTTTTTTTTTATATAAGTGGATATGGTATATCATACGTATAAAAAAAAAGTAAAAAGTATATTAAATTTGTAAAATAAAATTCTCTATACATAAAGTCCAATATCGAATATTTTAAAATACAAAAAAGTAAAAAAAAAATTGTATAAAAATGATTCATGGTAAACTTATTATGAAACAGTTTTAAAATATCAAATATTTGACCAGGTATATCAAAATTTTGGGTCAATAATATTATGTTATAGTTGTTATAATTAAATTTAATTTATTGACCCCAACTTTTTATACTTCTGGTGAATATTTTGATACATTTGACCAAATATTTGATACTTTAAAATCTACTCACGAATAAAATCTCTCTCTTTTTTTAATATATATATCCTAATTTATATCATTGTTCCTTTTATGGATCCAAACAATCTTAATTGTGTTTGTTAATTGGAAGGAGTTGGAACGTAGTTTTGTTTAGTTGGAAAGAAGATGAAATGAATTGGATTGATATCAATAGTGGATTTAGGGAAGATTGTGATTGAATTTATTAGGTAAGAGACATTTGTTCTATTACATAAATAGATATGACAACCATTAGACCGTTAGAACTAAATATCTACTTTATAAATTCATTAATTTTTTAGGCCCTAATTCCACTATTTCAGAAAATCTAAAATAATGAAAATTTACAGAATCGCATACTATTCATTTAAAAAATTTGAAAACTTAAATACAAACATGGAGATTCATGAAAATATTACGAAAATTCAACACATTGAATACCAATATTGGAAATTAAATATTCAGTGATATTTAGAATGACCAACCAATTTATTGCAACGAAAAAATTCGAGCCGATTGAATTCCACGTACTAATTATAATTCTATAGTCAGAATACGATCACGAGATTTGCATCATGAATCGATTCTAATTTTCAAAATTTTAGGGTCATTAGATTATATGTGTATGATAGAAAAGAGAATTCTTATTCTCAGTTTTCTTTGTTCTGTATATCTTTGGAGAGAGTTTGAGAGATATGTAATGTAATAACAAACACCGTCAAACATCATGATTTAGAGATTATGATTATCATCACTATCATGAATTATATCCATCATGTTATGCATTAATACTAATACTGTTATGCCAACTTCTCCCACTCACTCAGTTTCTAGCGCAAAAA
>JAPKLY010000102.1:759563-809152 GCA_026898435.1 Prunella vulgaris
TGCAAAATTATTATGCTTTACTAATATTTATATATTTTGCCAAACTTTCTTACGTGTATCTTGAATATTAAACGCACCACCTAATATTTGTGGGGGCAGTGCTTTTGTTAACTATGATTACTGCTGATGCAGCTTGTATTACAATAATATTGATTGATTAATAATTGTGGTTTCACATATATGCATTTAAAAATATGTTTGCCATTGATTTATTGTTGTCTTTCATAATCCCATAACTATCCTTGTACAAGATTTGCGTTTGAGATGAATAGCAGAGCTTTTACTTCATTGCGTTATCTGAAGTCCAAAATAGAGCGTTATCTAAAAGCCGTTGATCATAATGAGTACAAGAACCGATCGATTTAGAGACTGCTATGACGGTCAAAACTGTAAGAATATTCATCTCGAGCAGGATAATAGAAGCAATCACACACTCATTTCCAGAAAAAGCAAAATTGATAAATACTTCACGATACTTGACTTCAAAAAAGTCTACACTAAGGACTTGATCCACGGTCCTAAGACGATAAATAAATAGAATTTTTGAATTAACATTAAAATGACTATTATTATTATTAATGTAATAGTGATAATTAGTAAATGAGGATGTCGCACGACCAAATAAGGGCGATGCCAATGATGCTAGTGGCCGGTGCGCGAGCGATGTTCGACGATGATGGTACAATAACAGCTGGATATATATATATATATATATATATCAATTAATATTGGGTATTCCAATGCTTATTAATAAATGCAAGTGGTAGCATATCCTATATTTGTTCTTTAAAAGCTTGTGGTACTTCTCGGAGAAAAAAAGGTGTAATAAAAATATAATGAGTGAAATGCGTACGGTAGAGATTGTGAGATGAAAATTTTGAGGTTGAAAGAATTTAAAAAATATTTTTCTTTTAGGGTGAAAGAATTATTGATGGTTTACTAATAATATTCACAAAAGTTGGTCTAACATTCCCGGCCATGTGGGGGCAGTTTTTTTATCAGCTTTGATGCAACTTGTATTACAATTAATATATAGTTATGGTTTCACATATATGTATTTGATATCGATGTCTAATTTCATAATCCCCATTAATATTATCTATAATAATTAAGAATATTTTTTTTTTGAGATGGAGGGAAGAGCTTTTCTTGTAATTGAAGACACTGATTTGGTGAATTGGAAAATTGGATCTGATGCCTTTGGTCGTATTCAGAGTTTAAGAATAAAACAGTATTACAAATTACAAAAGATTCATGGGGAGTTTAACTTTGGGCTTTCAAGGATTGAACTTGTTGATTGCAACCCTTCTTGTGTAGAAGAATTTAAAAAAATTATATATGATCATACAATCCTTGACGTCCATTCTTCATGGCACGATAGGAAGCTCAAGACGTAACGCACGATTCATCACTTCAGTGAAAAGGTATACTCTATATTCTTGCATTTTCATGTACATCACTTTATTGCTACAAGATTAATTTCATTATATATCTTGTTTGTTTATTCCTCTCTTGGAGCTATGTGAACGTATTATTTCAAAATTACTACAATAATATATGCACACATTAATAAATTTAGTAACAAATTGTGTGTGTTAACAGATGTGCAGAAGGCTGGTGGTGGATTACAAATTTAGTTTCATTTTTGTAGAGTCAACAATGATTGTTTGAAATCAATTGGAATAAAGAAATTGAAGAACACCAATATTTACGTGGTTCGATCATAAATGATCTACGTCCACGGATGAGGGCACCTCTCTCACTAATCGATGGAAGATGATACAGATTACAAGTATTTGATCTCTCAGAGTATATGATCGTTCTGTTTCTCTCTATACATATGTGCGTATATATATAGGAGTATGAAATCCCTAATTAATGCTAGTGATCGTAACCACCTAACAAGAAAACTGCTACAGTTGCAACCGAAAATGAATAACTGTCAGAGCCCAACGATCTTCAGTTTTGATTCTGTTAAACTGATCGCCCGTTGTCCAATTTGAAAGTTTAAACTGCTTCGTAACTGATCCTGAGTTAATTCCTGACTTTGGAGTCAGTATGCTCCTTTCTTGACTTGTCTTGTCTTGTCTGCTGATATGATATGTCCTCAGCTGAGTCTGAGTACTCAGCTGATATCATCAGTAGACATTTTGTCCTGATCTGACCAGCTGACCTGACCACCATCAGCTGACCTCCTCAGCTGACCACCATCAGGTGACCTCCTCAGCTGACCACCTCAGCTGACTAACATCAGCTGACCTCCTCAGCTGACTCCGCTGATATCCCAGATGACTTTCAGTAGACTTCTCAAACGATCTCAGCTGACCTCATCAGGTGACTAACCATCAGCAGACCTATCAGCTGACTTCCTCAGCTGATAGTATAATGTTCTGTTAATCAGCAGTACTTGCTCATCTGATCTCAATTTCACTTTCTTTGCACCCATAACAATTTTAATTATCTGTTAGTATATAGTAGTGTTGGAGTTGAACGTGGAATTCATGATTACATTATTTTTTAATATATCGTTTTGGCAGTTTTCAAATGTTGTTAACTTGCAACATTTTTACCTGTTGAATCTTGCGAATTTATTGAATATCATGCTCCTAATATAAATCATGCATTAAACGATACTTCGGTATCAAAAAAATGAAGAGTGTGTCATGAGTGCACCTAAAATTCAATTTAATTTCAATTTAACATGTAGAGATCCCGAAAAGCCATGTGGGATAGCGGAGCTGGATGACGAGGCAGCGGCTACCCAACGGAGAAATGCAAGGCACCAATGAGGGCAGTGAAGTTTTTGCCGGTGCAGAGCTCGGCTTCAAAACCCACGTAGCATTTGATACTAGTGTCATCGCACTTGACGTCGTTGATCCACTCCGTCACAACTTTGAATGAGTGTGTAATTCTCTAATGCAGGCGGCGCTGCAATTCTGACTTCGATGTGGCATGCAGTGACAGAACGGACGTTGTACTTCAAACCCATAGAGGCCTGTTGTGAGAATTTGATTCTTCAAACCCCTGTATGCATATACTGAAATTTGTTGCATTTTTGTAATATTGAGTTTTTTTATGAATTTGCAATTAATTTCCCATGTCACATTTTAAATTCTGAAAATATAAAGATCTTCTTTTACTGGATTGAATTCGTAAAACCAATTTATAATACCCAAAAAAAACACCTTAGTAATACCAAAAAATTTACTAAGTAATACATCATTCTATATTCAACAATACTTGAAATAATTGACGTGCTACTTAAGGAAGTAATTAATCAAGTTCGGATTGACGTGTCTAAAAGAATTTATCGAGCACAAAAAAAGAACGAGATCGAAGACTGCTGTGACGAGTCACCAACTATTAGTGAATAAAACTGGTGATGAGTCAGCAGTTTATAGTAAAGTAGGTAGTTGTTTAGCAGCTTATATTGAAGTAGGTTGCTGTCCGGCAGCTTATGATGTAGCAGATTGGTGACGCTTCAGCAACTTGTATTTTCTATATAATGTAATCGAATTCATTTGAATAAATTTACACCCTAACGACGTGCTGTTTGTACGACGTATTTAAACACGACCTACCTGCTTACATAACAGAGTTGTTCGCCAGGAAAAATATAAGGAGCTCTTCGCTGGAGTTAGTTGTAGAAATATAAGGAGTTGGTCGCTTGTGTGCGATAGAGATGCAGGAAGAAGGTTGCTTGCACCCAGAGTTGTGCGCCACAACATGTAATTGGTTGCACCTTTGGGGTTAATCGTATGAAGGAACCGTTCCGTGATTCGCATATTTGGGTAATTTGAAATGGGAAACTGCTCATCCACTATATATATATATTTATTGTTTATTGGTGGATAAGAAAGAGACAGAGTACTGTGTACGCCCAAATTTCTGTGAATCCAGGCAAGTTTTAATGGGCCACAAACCACTTACCACAATATATATATATGTGATATGTTATTCGCAGACTCCGCCCAGAACAGATACTCGCGCGCATGCCCAGCTCGTTCCTTGATGTTTGCAAGCAGGATTATCAATTGTTCGAGAATTATTCAACAATTTGGAACAAGTCCAGGAACAATTTCGACATGAGTTTGATCTCAGTATATTTTAACAACCAAACTTTAAATTATTTTATCACTAATATATTTTAAATTCACTAATTTATTTTGAATCACTAATTTAATAATTTTAATCTAATTTGCATAAATTCTAACCTAATGTTCATAATTAAGAGTTTCACTGCTCATGCTCCAAAAATCTCTAATTTGCATACTCCCTCCGTCCCACTATAAGTTTCTCACTTTCCTTTTTTGGATGTCCCACTATAAGTTTCTCATTTCATAAAAAACAACAACACTATTTCATATATTAATAAACAAATACCACTTTTCACAACTCCCCATTACTTTTTCACAACTTCTCATTACTTTTTCACAACTTTTCATTACTTTATACAAAAGTCAACAAGTGATCCACCATATAATAATAAATAATAAACTTTCTTAAACAAAACAACAAAAAGAAACAAGAAGTTTATAGAGGGACGGAGGGAGTAATATTTTTTAAAGTTCTATTGACTTTAATTTTAATCTTTTAGTTTTTTTTATTTTAAAATTAGTTCTTTGAGTTTGTGATCAATTTATAAAATAAATAAAAACTACACATGTAATAAAGTTTAATAAGTAATTAGTTAATAACGTGGACTCTTTTGTGAGAACAATTAAACATAATATTGCATAAGGTAATTGAACAACTGAGTTGTTCAACAATCAAATATACAACTCATTATTTTATAGGTAAAAAATAAAAAAATTCTTATTTTTTTAAGAATTGAAACTTAAATTGATATTTTTTTACTTACAAATAAGTAATTATTTAATGATTGGACTCTTTGTGAGCACAATTAAACATGATATTAAAATAGGTATTAGAACAATTGGGTTATTCAACATTCAAATATTCAACAACTCACTAGTGTTTAGTTAAAAATTAAAAATTTATAAACTTTTCAAAGAATTGAAACTTAAATTGGTATTTTTCACTTAGAAATAAGTAATGTTGGTCCCTTAACTGGTCAAGGTCTAGGGGGGTGAATAGACCTTGAGTCCAAAATAAATTTTCAAACTTTTTCAAAGAAGGTAATCTAGAACCTTACAGTGACCTTTAAAAGTTCAAAAACAGTTAGTCTACAAGAGGTTTTATGGACCACAAAGGATACAGCTGTGGACTTAAGAAGTCTGCAGCTGCAGAGTTATAAAACTTGCAAATAAATAATCAACTTGTAGACAAAATATCATATGTATTCTCACACTAAAGAGTGTATTGAGAATACTCTAATGTGCAGCGGAAATAAGTGTAAGTGTTAATGAAAAACAATTTGAACAGACTTAACAGCTAAGTGACTTAAAGAAGTCTACAGATGTAGAGTCCAGTACCTTCGTGAAAAACACAACCTACATCCATGGTTTATAGTGGTTCAGTGTCTATGAAAAAGACAACCTACATCCATGGTTACACCACTCAGGTGCCAAATTCACTAAGAACAGATCACAAAGATCAATACAAATAGTTCCCCCTTAGAACTAGGTTCACTCAGATTCCTTTTCTAAAAAGAGATACTATCCTATTCACTCAGAATATAACTTACTAAGAGTTGAACAAACCTCACACAGAGATATCTACACTAAGTAGAAATGATAAAACAAATGAGGGAACAACAACACAAAGTGATCCTATGAATCATAAAGAAAATAAACTCTCTCTCTCAGAATTTGTTGGCTGTAGACTTGCTCAGGTTGAATGCTTGTATCCGCAGGTTGTTGTTGTTGCTTCCTCTGAGAACATCTTTTATTTATAAATGGAGGAGTGTGACTTATCCGCTGAGAGATTAAAATTTGAATTATTGATAAAGTTCCTCTTTCTCTCTATAGGCATGTGTGAAGTGATCCTCATCCTCCACACAGAATAGTACTGAGTGTACTATTTGTCCTCATTCTCAGAATTCTGGTTGACTTGAATTAATCTTTAATAACCTCCAGAAACTCTGTGAAAACATCCTCTTAAGTACTCTATAGTGAGTGCAAAATTGCTACACTAATTTGAGCTTAAGGGTCTTCATAATCTTCTTTAAAACTTGAACTTGTACTTCAATCTTCAAACGAATATATCAGCTGTAGGGTCTTGAACTTTGTAGTTGTAGGGTCCTGAAAAACATAGAAACTGACTGTAGAGAAACATTACAGCTATAGGGTCATGTCACGGTTGTAGGGTGATCTATGCAACCCTTTATAGTAAGGTATATCTATGTCGTAATTGGTTTTCATGATCTCAACAATTCTACTGCCACTTATATCGTGATCAGTCATGACCTCATTTTGCACCAGTTGGCCAATAACCTTAGGACTTAGACGATTTTTTTTTGGAAGCAACTTCCTTACCCAAACAATTGTGTTGAAAATTTGCTTTATATATCTCGAACCACATACGTGTCTTCACACGTCTAGCTTTAATGAACCAGTCACACCCAAATGTAATCTTACCTTGGCATTCTACGTGAATGTATTCAGGACGATTCTTCACAATCCTATATCTAAAACCAAGAAGGGTGGCATGCTTGATTAATGCAGTCCTAAAACCTAGTGTACCATTGTGGAATATTGTACCAATACCACCATAAAAAATGTCATGCCAACCATCAGATAGAAATGGAGACCGTTCAATGTGTGGACATATACCGTATGTGGGCACTACTACATCACCACAGACATCGGGACAACTAGCAACAAATTTTGATTTCTTAGATACTTTAAAAGACAACACTGTTTATTTCAACCCACCCTTCCTAACACCTAAAATGCTACTATTGTTACTGGTGGTTAGACGGACATCATGCAAATCGAGGTCACAAACACTAACTGACATTATACTCTCGCCCACAGCAGGCCCTAAATTTCATGAATGCATGTTCGAGCTATCCACACTAGTGGGAATCTTTGTATATTGCGTAACAACTACAGAGATAATTTTTTTAGACGCTGCATTACATATAGAAAATATATTTTCCATATCAACATCGGATTCCAGAAAACAATTACTGACCGAACCAACAGAATACCTTAGTTTGAACATACCTTGAACTAAATCACACCAGAGATCCCCAATTTCATTAACAAGGTCAAAGAATGAGGAACCGTTATGAATCTTCAGTGCTAGAATGAAATCCATCAATATGTGACTGCAATTTATGTAAAATGTAGACAAATCAAATTTGTGAGTGGGAGAGCTTGTGTAATCGACAATTGTATGAGAAGTATCGTGTGTATACAAATATCCATGTCAGAATGAAGTTTGAAATTCAAATTTTGAATTTTAAAAACCTAGGCTGGAGCTCAAACACAACATACGTGTGGAATTGTCATGGTGGAATGATTTCTCCACTTAAGCTACGCTTGATTTGACGTGAACAGCTGGAAGATTGAAAAATTCGACGGATGTGACGTTAGCAGTTGCAATGAGGAGAGAGAGTGTAAATGAAATTAGGGGCAAATTGGGCATGTTGCCTACAAACATGAATGTTGGTTTAATTGGATTATGGCTCTGAGCGTTATTTGCCTACAGTGGTGGCCCAATTTGTGAATCAACTAGTAATGTAGTCTTTAGTTGTAATTTTCTCTATTATTTATTAGTATTTATAGTACTCACTCCATCCATCAATTTTTTTCTATTTGTGAAGTGACACGAAATTTAATAAAAATTAATATTATATTAAAATAATAGATAAATTAAAAGAAAAAGTTGAGGTATTGTGCCCAAACTCTTATTTGTGAATGTGGGTTGTTTCCAAATAAGGAAATAAGAAATTTTTTTGTGGACAAACAAAAAAGGAAAGTGGAAAATAATTTGATGGACATAGTGAGTATAAAATAAAAATAAATTAATTTAACAAATATATTTTAGATCAATATATACTGATAAAACATAATATGAAATATAACATAATATTTTAACTATAAAATTAACTGATACAAACATATTTAAAGGTAAAATAAATTCACAAACATGCTATTAATACCATAAATTTATTTTTTATATTTAAGATCTTAGTTTAATTTTAAATATGTAAGAATATATTATATATTATTATTACACAATAAAAATCCAATTAAGAATGCGTCAACATGTTTCATTCCGTGATTCATAATGGATCGATCCGATTTTACCAGTACATAGAATGAGACAAATATGGGTCTTTTAGTACCTTCCCTATTTGCTCCATTGTTCCAATGCTCATTAATAAATGCAAGTGGACTAATCTAATCAACTTAAATAATTAAATATAGAATAGTTCTTGTATATATTTGGGTGTACTCGTGCATTTAAATTTTTGGGTCAATTTAATTTAAGTTTGACTTGACTCAAATACGTAAAAATCTATGTTTTAAAAAGCGGAAGCAAACATTGAACCGGACACTTTAGTTTTTTATGTCAGACCGTTAATAAAGCGGTTGAGCCGGTATGATGTCATAATTATATAATATATAAATTATAATATTATATAATTTAATCCTTTGTATTAAATATATAATGAAGACACTGGATGAAGACGCTGCACTGTTTAAAATTATTGCAACGCTCGTCACACTGCCGGAGATGGATGTCAACGTCAATAATGTTGTGGGCCAAATATGATATCCTAGCGGTCCAGCGGGTCATACCGGGGTGAAAGGCCCACCCGAACCTCGGATCGCCAAGATCGCGCGCAAGCAAATGAGTAATTGACAGAGAATTAGCACGGTCCAGACGAGCAACCCCGAGCAGTTCCACATTTAAACGGCGCGATGTCCCAACCACCGAGCATACGGGAAAAGGACTCAACGGATATGCTAGCGACCACTCACGATCAGATGATCAATAGGTTTCCTCGCAAGCACTAGGCTGGGTCTGAGGATCTCCGAGCAAGG
This sequence comes from Prunella vulgaris, assembly GCA_026898435.1. NCBI lineage: Eukaryota > Viridiplantae > Streptophyta > Magnoliopsida > Lamiales > Lamiaceae > Prunella > Prunella vulgaris. Next base: position 768,524 of record JAPKLY010000102.1, read on the forward strand.
ATGCACATCTCTGAGTAATTCCAAACCCGAGAAATCTCCAAGAATAACCGAATCGACCTAGGCGCGTCCTATGCTCCTGACAAATGGTAGTATTCTATTACTAACATCCGCCGACGTGGCGACCTTTCACTGGACTGGTACAAGAGAAAATGAACAATGCTAGGAGTCCTGAACATGGAGCACGATTAGGGGCCTATCCAGTAGGCTAGGGGAACCATACGAGTATGGCCCACTCAGGCCACGCTGTCCCCCACAACATATAAATACCAGCTCTCAGAAGCTGATAAAAGAGAGAAGATTTAAGTTAGAATCACCACACCATTCTGTATCGCCTATAGATACACACTTATAGAAATATCTTTACATACGCAATGACGCACAATTCATCACCGGAATTGTGTCCTGCGCTTCAATCGTAAATCTGTAACAACTTCTTTAACTTATAATTACAACCATCCTTTAAAGTCCAAGTCCTTGCTATATAAGGGCTAGACAAATCTTGGTGTCTTATCAGTTTTATTTAGAACTAATCTTGCTTGATGTATTGTTTCCTGTTCAACAAATTCCACCATTTGTTATAGGTCCAACAAATAAATTGCAGCGAATCAGATATACAAAATCGTATGTATATACAAATCCACGAATCGACATATGTCAGGAATTGAAATGAGTTATTCAATATGTGAGTTCGTTCTAAAACGGGCTGAGAGTGAATTTTGAGAGGGTTATCTATTCTCTGTACTTAACTTCTGTTTCACAGAAATAGAATTATGTGTTCACTTGAATGAAATCATCTTCCATCACGGAATGATCAGTAGGCTTATAATTCAAAAAATCATAGAGAACCTCCTCTCTTGACCTAATTAATATTACATCCGGTGATAATTGAATTGTCGCCTTAGGATATAAATATAAGAAATATTAAGAGATTGAACATTCAAATTCTGAAGATGCAGTGATTAAGAAAATAAAGGAAGAAATTGATTCCTTTATCATCTGATCTGATGAGCTGAAGATGAAGTGTAGCGAAGGATTATACAACGTCTCCTTCATAGATGAAGCAGTTGAAGGGGATTTTGAGCAGTTGAAGGGGAGTTTGAGGAGTGAGAAATACCTCATTGTGTTGGATGATGTTTGGGACAGGCCATCTATTGTATCCCATTTGGAGGTCTCATGTGGACCAACCTTTTCTTACAGAGGAAAGTGGAAGTCGAATCTTGATTACAACTAGGCTAGATCGACTTCGTTTGAAAATGGAACCAATGAATATTATATATAATCCGATCGATTACTGAATTTAGAAGAAAGTTGGGATCTACTTCGTCAGAAAGTGTTTGGCTCATCATCATGTGATCCTCCTCAACTCAAGAAAGCTGGAATGGAGATCGCCGACAAGTGTGAAGGTCTTCCTCTTACTATTCTCGCGGTTGCTCATCTACTCTCCCAAGATGAAGAGGACAAGTGTAACCCAGAGTATTGGGAAGAGATTGCAACGAACCAAAATCATAGAATCTTCATGGAAGCGTACCATGAAATATCATAGGTACTTCTTCCGAGCTATACTTACCTGCTCCACTTTTAAAGCCATGTTTAATGTTTATTGGACTCTTTCCCCCAAAACACGAGATACCTCGATCCAAGCTCCTCAATTTATGACTTGCCGATGGATTTCTTGAATTAAATGTGAACATAACGTAAAGTTTATCAGTGCCTAGCTAGAGGAGCTTGTTTCCAATAGTCTTGTTATGATGTACAGCTCCATTCTTCCTTTTGGCACACGAGACCAAGTTTGCACTTATTTTAAGTTCAATATTTTGATGAAATCCCACAGCTGAACAAGTGCCATGACTTTAAACAGAAAAATGGCTTGCTACTTTAGTTCTCGTCCCAATGGCCGTAAGAAAACCTCCTAGTGTAGATGGGCCTAACTGGAAAACTCGATACTTCATTGTCTCTGGTGAGTGCCTATTACCATACGAGAGGTGGCTGTTAGGAGCTCCCAAAACTATTTCTTTAGGAGAAAACACATTCTTAGATTCTGATCAGCTGGATGTTAGACAGCTAAACTGATCACACGTGTTCCAAAGTTTTCCCTAGATTGAAACATTACTTTTTCAATGTATTCAAAATCAGTAAGCTTTCTTCTGCCCTTTATCTGCTCCGGTGCAGATCAGATCTCTTACCTTAATTGTCTTCATTCACTCAAATGTGTTATTGTTAATCCTGAGGTTGTTCCTCCGGTTGCTCCACTTTTTAGTGTTCTCCAAGAAGCATATTTAACAAATTTAAGGTTTAGTGGGTTGGGCTGTTCTTGGAAAGAAATGAGAATTATTGCTTTATTACCGGTACTTCAAGTGCTCAAATTGAAAAACTATGCTTTCCAAGGGCCAGAGTGGGAGGTAGAAAAAATGAAGTTCGCTAGTCTTGAATCTCTTGTAATTGAAGACATTGATTTGATGGATTGAAAAATTGGATCTTATGCCTTTCAAGCTGTTGAGAATTTAAAAATAAAACAATAATGTTACAAATTACGAAAGATTTATGGGAAGTTTGGCCTTTGGCTTGGAAGGATGTTGATTGCAACTCTTCTTGTGTAGAAGAATTTAAAAAAGTTATGCGTCGTCACACGATCCTCGATGTCCATTCTTCATGGGATGATAGGAAGCTGACATAACTCACTTCATTGAAAAGGTATACTATATAATTTTTTCATTTTCATGTACATGATTTTATTGCTGCGAGATTGATTTCAATATATATATATATATATCTTGTTTGTTTTTTCTCGTGAAACATTATCCTGTGTGTGTTTGTGTACATGTTGACAGATGTGCAAGAGTACATGTCGAAGGCCGCAGGTGGATTCAACATCATTACAAATTTGTTTTCATTTTAATTACGTCTATAATTAGTAGGGTTGTTGAAGTTGGATGTGGACTTCATGGTTACATTTATTTTTATGTATTTAATTTATTGATTTTTTACATGTTGAAGCTTATGAATTTATTGAACTTTGGAATCTCGATCATATGAACCATCGTTTGGGAGCATGTTTTAATTTAGATGTGACATGCATTTTTTGTTGTTGAAAGTATCAATTCTCAAATATGTCCAATGTGATATATCTATATGTGGTCAGAAATTCTTGCGATATTAATTATTTTTGACTAACGATTCATTTGCGAATTATATAATTTACGACTCAAAATTCATGAGAAGCTATCGATATTACTGGGCACATGCACTTCTTTCTCACGGGAAATTAATTATTGACTCCGTTAATAATAAATAGTTTTGAGATATTTTTAACGTTGGATATATGTCTATTAATAATATTCAACATCATATCACCAATATTAAATCCTAATATAAGAAATTAAGAAAGTATTTACACACAAATACTTAATTTGTGAATTCTACCTCAATTTACACACCAAACAAAATTCTGAGATGTCTCAACCAATTTATAAGACTTCAATCTTATCGTCATCGTAATTAACCAGCTTCATCAACGACTCTTGCAATTCTTCTTTACCCTCATTTAAGATAAGAACATCATCTTTACTCCTTCATGAATGCATTTAGGAATGAAATCGAAAGAGGAAGAAGGATTAATTGACAACTGGTCTGGAGTAAGGAAAAGTTTGGAATGGACTTGACATTAAAATTAATTAAAAAAAAGGGGAAATTAATCATAATAAAAGTATTTCGAGTATTTGAAATAGAAAAGAGATTGAGGGCTTTTGTTCCTATGGTATACCAATTTGACCGAAGAAAGATGAAATTTAAAGATTTTTGAGAAAATAAATTATAAAATTTATTATTTGGATGACTTGAAGTCAAGCAAGAAAGAAGCGGATCCGAGTGAGTGTTAATTTGTGTTTTCTCATTTCATGTCTCACACAAGTTTTTATCTTTCCTTAAATTATACTCTCTGTCTTGGTATAAGTTCCTCGTTGCTTTTGAACACACAGATTAAAGTAAAAAAAAAAATAAAAAAATAATAAAAATAATGTAAAATGTAATGAAAATAATAATAAAAAAATGAATAATAATTTTCAAAAAATGTAAAAAGCTAATAAAAAAATATATGACGAGACGGACAAAAATGACAAAATAAACTATATATTGTGGGATGAAGAGGCTCTGTCCAACTCTTTCATCCCACTTTTATTATATTTGTGGTTTTATGCATGCTAATGAATTAAGGTGTCACAGTGATGGATAACGATAATGCTTTGTTTTGACTTATCACCACTTCTTTAGTTAACGAATGAGTTATCCAACAACACAGAAAAATAAAACCTTATTAAATAGCTAGTTATTACATTTTTGTCTTTCTTATATTTCTAATTGGAAAAAGCAGCACAGATATTTTAGCATGATAACGTGCTTGCACATGCAATGTCTTAATGTGTTGAAATAATAATAGTTAAGTTTCTTGATATCATAAATTGCCTTCATATGTTGTCTACACTAGTACCTTTCCCGAGATAGTAAATAGTACGACAATATTCCAACAGAGAATATACAAACAAGATATATAATGAAATCAATGTCGTAGCAATATATTGATGTATATGAAAATGACTACAATTTGAAATAATATTTTAACATAGCTCCAACAGAGAATAAACAAACAAGATATATAATGAAAATGAATGTCGTAGCAATATAGTGATGTATATGAAAATGCAAGAACATATATATGTTGGATTTATACCCACGAACAGCGTCACTAACCTGTTAATTTAATGCAGCGGAAGAGATCACGAGCATGTTGATATCCTCGTTTTGTTCCTTCTCCAGATTCCAGTCGTTCCGTACTCAAAAGTCCAATACACAGAATAGTGTGTGTATGATTATCCACGAATTGATAATATCAAGAGTAAAAATTAATTTAATTATCTGTGAGTTTGTTATCTGAGACAGGTAGGGAAATGTTTAATCACTGTTCTTGTCTTGGGAATGTTGGAATTCTTTATTGTGTATTTTCTTCACTTTTCTCAAGTATGTATTAGGAGTTGATTACTAATTTCAATGTTGGATAAAAATAATCCTAATTTTTAAAAAGTTGGCCGGTGCAGTGGAGCTTCCTCGATCATTGAAATATTATTGTTTACTAATATTCACAAATTTTGCTCAACTTTCCCATGTGGGAGCTGTGTTTTTATAACTTTGATTAATGGTGATGCAACAATTGTGTTAGAATATTGATTAATTAATTAATAATTATATATAGTTTCACATATATGTATTACCAAATTAATATGTTTGCCTGCCATGCATCTATTCTTGTCTAATTTCATAATTCCCATTAATATTAGCTGATTTGTGTTTGAGATGAACAGGAGAGCTTTTTCATTAGTGAATATTTTTCTGAAGCCCGAAATAGAGAATCGTCTAATTAAAGCCAAAGCCGTTGATATGAGTCCTCAATATATAATATGTTAAAAGATGTACAGAAGCAAGTGCTGTATATTGAAGAGCTCTCCAAAATTACTCTTAATACAGACATTGATGTGGCAATCTGTAGGAAAGCTGTCGAATTGATGGACATGGTGGAAGAGATTGGACATTCAAAATCTGAAGATGATGTGATTAAGAAAATAAAGGAAGAAATTGATTCATTCATCTCTGATGAGCTGAAGATGATGGAGCTGGAGTTTAGCGACAGATTATACAACGTCTCCCTGATAGACGACGACGCTGCTGCTGCTGTTTCATCATCATCAGAGCTGGTGATTGGAGTGTCTGAAGTGTACCAGCAGCTCAAAGATAAGCTAATGAGTTCCTGGCCAAAAGTTATCTCACTGGTTGGTATGGCAGGCATCGGTAAAACTACTCTTGCTAACAAACTTTTCAATGATCCAACCATAATGGAAAGCTTCAACCATCGTGTGTGGATTAGAGTGGGCAAAAGATATCGAGCTAAAGATATCCCACGGCGCATTCTTGAGGAGATTATTGGTCGGATCCCACAAGGAGATCATGAGGAAGAGCAGTTGAAGGGGATTTTGAAGAGTGAGAGATACCTCATTGTGTTGGATGATGTTTGGGACACATTCACAGCGCATCTATTGTGTTTGTCTCAACCTTTTCTTACAAAGGAATGTGGAAGTTGAATCTTGATCACAACTAGGCTTCAACAGCTAGATGAGTATCGTGATGAAATGAAACAGATGAATATTAAAATGCGGTTGTTGAACAGAGAAGAAAGTTGGGATCTACTTCGTCACAAACTAGTGTTTGGCTCATCATCCTCATGTCCTCCTCAACTCGAGAAACCTGGAATGAAGATCGCCGACAAGTGTGAAGGTCTTCCTCTTACAATTCTTGCGGTTGCTCGTTTACTCTCCCAAGACGAAAACAAGAGCAACCCAGAGTATTGGCAAGAGGTTGCAACGAAAAAAAATCATCCAATATTCATGGAAGCATATGATGAAATATCAAAGGTACTTCTTCCAAGCTATACTTACCTACCTCCACTTTTACAGATGTGTTTTATGTTTATTGGACTCTTTCCCCCAAAATACGAGATACCTCGATCTAAGCTCCTCAATTTATGGCTTGCTGATGGATTTTTTGAACTAAATGTGAACATATCTTCTGAACATGTAGTTTATGAGTGCCTAGATGAACTATTTTCCAAGTGTTGTTATGATCTACCAAAATAGCACTTATAATGATGATCACAAAGTCAAGACTTGCGGCCTCCATTCTTACTTGTGGCATATGTCAAAAAAATTGGCACACGAGACCAAGTTTGCACTTATCTTAAGCAGCCGTAATGATGGCTTAGGAGATGGTATAGATGGCCATCAGCGTGTGTCCTTCGTCAAAAACGTTTTATTTGGTATTAAAGATGTGCACAAATCAGTGGAGGATAATTGTGCATCTGCTGCATGTTCTCTCTTCTGTTTTGGTCCATATCATCAATATCAAGTACCACTTAGTTTTCACTTGAAATTGCTGAAAGAGCTTGACGAAATTTCAATCCGTTTCTATGAGTTCCCTATGGAGGTATTACAACTAGTTTGGTTAGGCTACCTATCTCTTACTTTGAATGAAATGATCCCAGCTTCTATTTCTCAACTCCAACTCCTAGAGTTCTTTATATTGCATCGACATCAAAACATAAAGTCTTGTAAGGATGTGTCATATCTACCTGTGGAGATATGGAGTTTGCAAAATCTAAAGCATCTTCAAGTCACGGGATGCGACTTACCAGATCCTAGTGATGCTTCCATGAGCAACTTTTCGACACTTTTAGATGTAAATGTTCATAGTTGCACTACTGCCGTTCTTAAGGGAATTCCTAATTTGGAGAATTTAAGAATTCGAATTGAATTTGCACCTGGTGATGATAGTAAGCCCTTTATCTGCTTTGGTGCTGATCAAATCCCTTTCTGTTGTCTACGTTCTCTCAAACTTGTTATTGTTAATCTTGAGGTTGTTCCTCCGTTTGCTCCATTTTCGAGTTTCCTAAAAAAAAAACAATATATTTAACAAAGTTTAGTTTGAGTGGTTTGGGCTTTCCTTGGAAAGTAATGAGAACTATTACTTCGTCATTACCGGGTCTTAAAGTGCTCAAATTGAAAAACTATGCTTTTAAAGGTCCAGAGAGGGAAATAGAAAAAATGGAGTTCACTAGGCTTCAATCTCTTGTAATTGAAGACACTGATTTGGTGGACTAGGTTCAATTTAAACTATTTCCCCTTAGAACTAGGTTCACTCAGATTCCTATTCTAACAAGAGATTAACTACCTTATGCACTCAGAATACAACTCACAAAGAGTTAACAAAAACCTCACAAAGAGATATCTACACTAAGTAGAAATTAAATCAGGTGAGGGAACAACAACAAAAGGTGATTCTTTCTAAGAAAATCCTAACCAACTATCCTATGAATCACACAGAAAATAAAATCTTTCTCTGAAAAATATTGGTTGTGATAGAGTCAAAAAATACTCATCCAACATACAAAATGAATAAGATCGATGTTGCGAAATCAATACATGTCATCCTCTACAGTCGGTCAAGCAATGATCCACGTTCTGCCTTCTGCTATATCCTTCTGATCGCCCACGCTTTCCTCTTGGAGATCTGCACAAAATCGAGCCGGAAGGGATTCCGGCGTCGACCCTCCGACGCTCAAGTCAGTCCCGAAAAATTCCTCAACATGACAAGAATAAAAATATAAAAGTGTGTTTTGAAAGATGTGTCATGAAAAATGAAAAAGAGAGAGAGAAAACTATTTATACCCTCTCCTTTGATCAGAGGGGTATGATGGTCCTTTCCTCTACTTAGGGACCACTATTAACGGCTCCCAGTTAGTGGAGCAATGCGGCATAAAAGTAGTACTATCAGTACTATACGTGGCACTCTCCTATTGGTGGAAAGTACAATTTTATTCCCTCATCCTGATTCGGATGGATATGTGCACCTAGGTCATAGGTTTCAATGACAGTGACAGGGGTTTCTCTTCTTCTCTATGCTCTAAACATAAATAGGTCAACTTACTAGAGGGTAGACCTCAGAAGTGAGAGGGAGGGGTCCTCCTTTAACCAGACGCCTCTTGTTAATAGGCCAAGTCCTCTGCACTCTAGCAGAGGAATGAGTCCAGAGGGCAGAGCTCATTAGTATTCCGTTCTCTGAGATGAGAATTCTCTCTGGCTAATGCTTTGTTAAACCATTAGAGCCTCGAGGTCCATATTAATTCTTAAGACTTTATCATTCAGATACTTCTCCTTTTTAGAAGGATTTATATCTGGTTGGTGACCTCTGAGATCACACACATCCACGCCCTATCAACTAGTCCCCCCTATTCCATATAGAAAATGCATGTAGGCAATTTTATTGGAATAAGTAATCTCTGCTTTTTGGGCTCTAGTTATTACTGCCTAGTAAATTTTTCAATTGTTTTTTGGATTCCCGCCTTCTTTCTTAGGAGCAAATCCCTTTGCATCAGGACCGTCCAAAGGATGCGACCTTTCGTCTGGGTGGTTTCCATCCTTACACGTGTCCCTACGAGAGGGTCGCGATTGTTTCGTACCTTTTCCTTTTATCGATAAAAGGGGTACTATTTTCACTTTTCTCGAAAAAGTACAGTCCTTTCTATTCCTCTTTCTACCTCTTTACTTCTTAATTTCATCCTTCTCTTTCCAATCTCTTCAAAGTGGTTTTTACTCTAATTGGGGATACTCTTCTTCCTTCGCTGTCCTTTCCGAGGAGCACTTTTTCTCACAGGTATTACTTCTTCTTTCTCCTTGTTTTTTCCAGACTATGACTTGTTGCATGTCTAGGGTTTGATGCCTTTACCCTTTCTTTCTTCTTTACTGGGCTTCGCTTAGTTGTGCCTATTTAATTATGTCAAGGGCTTCTTTTTTTTTCCTGCGATTCCAGACCGGAAAATTCCTCTGGGGACTTGTCGCATTCGTATTCTTCCCGCCGTTCTTCCTCTACCATGTTAGGGCCTTCTGATCCACCCTTTAATTCCATTCTTCTTTCTACCCGTCCTTCTAAACCTGTCCCAGAGGGACATCGGTTTCGTTGGAACGACATATCCCATCAAACCCTCATGAACCAGAAAGATCTGACAGATATCAGGGCTATTCTAGCACCACATCCCGATTTCTTGGTGGACTTACCCACTACGGATGAGCACCCAAATCACCTACCATCTCCTTCTTTAGCTTTCTGGGTGTCTCAACTACATGCGGGCCTTAAGTTTCCCGTTCACCCGTTCCTCTCTGGTGTTTGTAATCTCTATCTAATTCCTCTGAACCAAGTGATTCCTTCATCTATCCGCCTTCTCCTGGCCTTCTATTTTATTTTGAAAGCCAATGGTGGGAATCCTACTCCAGAAATCTTCTATGTCAACCATGATCTCAAAAAGAGAGACGAATTTTACTACTTTAGCTCCAGGCACTAGGGTATTTCTCATTTTGTGGGGAAGCCCCCTAGTATTGATGGTAATTGGAGAGAGAATTTGTAGTAACTCCTCGCTTTGGCTCTTGGCCTTTTATCGGTGATCGGTGGCAATATAAGGTACCGAAATCTTCTCAAACTATCAAATCTATTGGTGAGGTGGTTCCTCAAGCTGATTAGGAAGTGATGCTTCGCCTAAATCGGGTTGCTTCTAGGAATGGTAATCCTAGAATTTTTGCGCTTTTGCGTGAAAATTATGCTTTGTTCCATTTCGGGTTTACTCATCAAGAATCCTTTCCTACTGATCGTCATGGTATACATATACATATATATATATGCTCTTCTTCTTTGTATCTTCTGTTTTCTTGCCCTGAGTGCTAATTTTTAGCTCATTTTGCAGATATGGACTGGAAGAACGCTCTTTTATTGGAAGATGATGACGAGGTGCTGGACATAACTCCTTTGGCGCATTTAAAAGGCCCACGAGAAGCTGATCCCAAGGATGCTGAAGAGGGTGGTACTTCCCTTGCCCCTTCTACTGTCTCTATCCCTCCTCTTTCTGTTGTGAAGGTGGAAGGGGAAGGAGAGGGTTGCGCCTAAACCCAAAGGTAAGGGCAAGAGAGCTTCTTCTTCCTCAACACAGGTTAGGGGTTCTTTGAAGCGTACGAGGCAATCTACCCGTCAAGCTTCCCGAGTTGAAGTCCCCGAGGAGATCTCTTCTGAGATTCCAGCTGTTGACTCATCCTTGTCTTCTGAAGAAGGGGCTATTCTAAACTTCTTTAAAGGGGTCAAATTCCCTTCCTTCTCTGCTGATGTTCCTGATATGTCTTCCGAGCAACTTCGATCTACTATGTTCAAGAAACTTGCTGAGGTACTACTCCAATCTTCTTGTTTGCTTTTTTTTTCTCGCCAATTTATCTTTTTTTTCATATGCTCTCGTCTATTTTTAGTTTTTGGTTGCCCAGGCCCATTTTCTAGACTGCAAGGAGTCCTCTAGTCTTGACTCTCTGCGCAGAGAACTAGATTATAAGGATCAGGAACTTCAGAAGACTGTTCAATCTCTTACTGAGGCTATTGGCCATAATTCCGATAAGAACGTCCAGATTCAAGATTTGGAGGGGAAACTAGCAGATGCAGAAGCTCAATTGGCTGCCTTGAAGGCTCAGCTTGAGGAGGTGAGCACCAAGCGCTTCGACAAGGGTGTAGACTTGGTCGTAGGTTAATGAATGAAGATGCTTAGATGAATTGAATATTTTCGTAGATAATTTTACTATGAAATTTTTTTATAGTAAACTTTGCAGACAAATTTAATTTCATAGATAAATCTTTATTTTTTTTGTAGAGACGGTAGATGTGAAAATGCAAACATTCCCAAATATGTTCAATGTCATAGCTTTTTATTAATCTTGAGTCTTTGTTCATTAAACCAAACAACAAATTAGATAAGGTAAGTTAATTTATTTTAGTTAATCATAGAACATTCGTGCTGATAACGTGTTGTAATTAAAGCGATAAATAAAAGAAATAAACAAGACGAGATTTGATAACCCAGTTCGTCACTAGGACTACATCTAGGGGCGACTAAGCCAGGAGATCTCAATGATAATACTGCGAATATGAATATGTATACAATTACATCATGAATACATGTATATAAAGTATGTAACCCTAACTAACCCTAAAGCCCATTAGGCCAAAGGCCCAATGGACTTAGCTAATTACTAATGTCCATAATAATATTTTACAACACTTAGAATTCAATTCTCTCTTTCATAAAGTATCAAGAAGTTATTTAACTTCTTTTAACCCCCTTTTCATTATTATACATTTCGAGCAACACTTGTGTAGAAATTTCTAACGTAGTCCGTAGAAATATCCATTTTTTGAAAAATTCGCGAGTCTAAACCGAATCGGATTGGATTTGGGCATTTTTTTTTTCAAAATTCACAAAATTTGTAATTCTAGATTTTTTCGCTCCCAGGTATGTTACAATTTGGGCAAATGCGTGTTACTATTAGGTAAAATATGTCTTACTAATTCTTAAAAATTTAATTTTTTGTACTTTTCAAATAACTATAAGGAAAATATGTATTTTTACAAAAATAAATATGTGTTATTTAATTTTTTTTTATTCTCTTTGTTGATTTATGTTGATAGTATGTTGTTCATGTACTAATACATCTTTTAATACCTTACATATGTTATATGAAGTAAATATATATTTTTCTATGGACAAATAAATATTTGTATATACAGTAACACACATTTTACTCTAAATGTAACACACATTCGTAGTAACACATTTACTTTAATTGTAACACACATTTGCAGTAACACATATTTACTCTAATTGTAGCACATATTTGCTCCTCAATTTGTGTTATTATATGAGCAAACATGTGCTACTATAGGATAAAATGTATTTTTGTTAAGAACAAATATGTGTTACACATACAATGTAACACATGTATGTGTTTACATTGTATGAAAAATATTTATTTCTACAAAAACAAATGAATGTGTAAAAAATAATATTTAGTCTAATTGTAACACACTTTTTGTCTTAAAGTAACATGCATTTGCCCAAATTATAACATATATGGGAGCGATAAAAACTGAAAATACTAGTAGCGCGAATTTTGAAAAAAAATACCAAAATTCAAACCGACCCGGTTTAGACCCCCAAATTTTTCAAAAATGGATATTTGTATAGTAGAAATTTGTATATAAATTTTTGTCATACATTTCATGTGCGGATTTAAATAAATATTAGGAAAAATGATTTTTTTAGTCCTTTATCTTTCACCTATTATGTTTTTCGTCCTCTTAACTATACTTTTTTAAAAAATAGTCCTTTAATTTATCAAAAATTATTTTTTTCGCCTTCTTAACTATACCTTTTTAGAAATAGTCATTTAACTTACCAAAAATTATTTTTTTCGTCCCCTTACCTGGCTGAAGTGGAATTTTTTTATTTTTAATAACACAAGCACACGTGGCCCCAGTTTGGGAGGGAAGAAATGCGCGCCAAACACTGAAAAATCCTCAAATAATATCTCAATGCACATGATGTCGAAGGTAATGAGATTTAGGGTTAGATATAATTTGGGGATTTTTCAGTGTTGAGCGCGCGTTTCTTCCCTCCCAAACTGGGGCCACGTGTGCGTGTGTTATTAAAAATAAAAAAAAATCCACTTCAGCCAGGTAAGAATTTGAAAAAAAACAATTTTTAGTAAGTTAAAGGACTATTTCTAAAAAAGTATAGTTAAGAGGACGAAAAAAACAATTTTTGGTAAGCTAAAAGGCTATATCTACAAAGGTATAGTTAAGAGGACCAAAAATATAATTGGTAAACGATAAAGGACTAAAAAATCATTTTTCCTAAATATTAATTAATTTGCTTTCAAAAATAAATTTTACTAAACGGACTCTATTTTCTGTCCGAATTAAGAACATCTCCATGCTGAAGGAAAATGGAGACACTTAGCCATCTATAATAGGAATTTCTCAATTGACGGCGACGACAACAGCTTTGATTGGTGATTGGCCAACTTTAGTAGTAATCAAACGATGTCCGGCTTCAATTTTTGACATCCACAGGAGCGAGTATGGCTTTGAGATTCAGGCGTGGAGGGCGGTCAAACAAGCACCATGATTTATCACTATCACAATATAAAGACTATTATTGCCATCACTATCATGAATTATTCTATCATTGTTATGCACTAATACTAATACTGTTATGCCGACTTCTCCTACTCGCTCAGTTTCGGGTGCAAAAAATTTGAAGCATAACTTATTTCTCTAATTGTGGAGCAACTCCATATTTAAAATTGAATCATAAATTAGAGTTCATGATAAACTCAAATTCACAAGAGACATACTCTTAATTTTTAGGTGGTATACAATATATTGGAGGAAATTTTTTTAAGGTCAACAGGTTAGGGGGTTAGCAAAAGGAGGCCCGTAAGTTTCTGGGCTGACAATTTAAGGACAACACCTTTTTGGGCTGGTAATTTAAGAACAAACTTTTTAACTTGACAATTTAAGGACCGCATTTTTTTTAACTTGGCATATTAAGGACAAATTGGCCCGTATTAGCTCCAATTGGGCTGATGGGGGCTGGAGCTTATACGGGCCAATTTATCCTTAATTTGTCAAGTTAAAAAAACTGCGGTCCTTAAATTGCCAAGTTAAAAAGTTGTGGTTCTTAAATTGCCAAGTTAAAAAGATGCGGTTCTTAAATAGGTCAGTCCACAAACTTACGGGACTCCTTTTGCTAACCCTCTAACCTATTGGCCTTAAAAAAAAAAAAAAAAAAATCCCCCCAGTATATTGATTTAGCGTATTTATAATTTTATAGGATGTCTTTTTACTGAACAATTAATATTATCTACTTTTAACAATTCAATCATAATTGTTCAATATAAACAATTCTAGGGTCAGTAAACACTCCTAATTTTTTAAAAAGTTGCACGGTGCAAAATTATTATGGTTTAGTAATATTTATATGTTTTGCCAAACTTTGTTACGTGTATCCTGAATATTAAACGCACCACCTAATATTTGTGGGGGCAGTACTGCATTTGTTAATTAACTATGATTAATGCTGATATGCAAATTGTTGTATTACAATAATATTGATTGATTAATTAATAATTGTGGTTTCACATATATGTATTTACAAATATGTTAGGCATCGATCTATTGTTGTCTTTCATAATCCCCATTAATATTATCCTTGTACAAGATTTTCGTTTGAGATGAAAAGGAGAGCTTTTTCTACAGTGAGTTATCTGAAGTCCAACATAGAGAGTTATCTAAAAGCCGTTGATCATAATGAGTCCTCAATATTAATGTTAAAAGATGTATACAAGCAAGTGCTGTATCTTGAAGAGCTCTCCAAAATTACTCTCAATACCCATTTTGATAAGGCAATCGGTACGAAAGCTTTCGTATTGAAGCACATGTTGGGTAAGATTGAAGATTCAAAATCTGAAACCAAAGAAGATATGATTAAGAATTTAAAGGAAGAAATTGATTCCTTCATCACTGATGAGCTGAAGATGATGGAGCTGGAGTTTAGCGATGGATTATATAAAGTCTCCCTGATAGACGACGACGCTGCTGCTTCATCATCAGAGCTGGTGATAGGAGTGCCTGATGTGTACCAACAGCTCAAAGATCACCTATGGCCTACCTGGCCCAAGGTTACGTCACTGGTTGGTATAACAGGCATCGGTAAAACTACTCTTGCTAACAAACTCTTCAACGATCCAACCATAATGCAAAGCTTCCACCATCGCCTGTGGATTAGATTGGGCAAAAGATATCGAGCTAAAGATATCCCACGGTTCATTCTTCAGGAGATTATTGGTCACCCACAAGGAGATGAGGAAGCAGTTGGTGAGCAGTTGAAGGGGATTTTGAAGAGTGAGAGATACCTAATTGTGTTGGATGATGTTTGGGACAGATTCACAGGGCATCTATTGTGTTTGGCCCAACCTATCCTTTCTGATGAAAGTGAAAGTCGAATCTTGATCACAAGTAGGCTTCACCAGCTAAATGAAGACCATAAGGAAATAGAAGCAATGGATATTATAATGCGGTTATTGAACAGAGAAGAAAGTTGGGATCTGCTTCGTCACAAAGTGTTTGCCTCATCATGTCCTCCTCAACTTCACAAAGCTGGAATGAAGGTCGCCGACAAGTGTGAAGGTCTTCCTCTTACAATTCTCGCGGTTGCTCATCTACTCTCCGAAGACGAAGACATGAAGAGTAACTCAGAGTATTGGGAAGAGATTGCAACGAAAAAAAATCATCGAATATTTATGGAAGCGTACGATGAAATATCAAAGGTACTTCTTCCAAGCTATACTTACCTACCTCCACTTTTACAGATGTGTTTTATGTTTATTAGACTCTTTCCCCCAAAACAGGAGAGATACCTCGGTCTAAGCTCCTTAATTTATGGCTTGCCGATGGATTTGTTGAACTAAATGTTCACATATCTTCTGAACGTAAAGTTTATGAGTGCCTAGAGGAGCTTGTTTCCAATAGTCTTGTTATGATCTACAAAAAGAGCACTTTTAATTTGAATCACAAAGTCAAGACTTGCGGCCTCCATTCTTCCTTGTGGCACATGTCAAAAAATTTGGCAAAAGAGACCAAGTTTGCACTTATCTTAAGTGGTACTAATGATGGCTTAGGAGATGGTTTAGATGGCCATCACAGAGTGTCCTTCATCAACAATGTTCTATTTGGAATTAAGATGTGCATAAATCAGTTGAAGATAATTGTGCATCTGTTGCACGTTCTCTCTTCTGTTTTGGTCCGTATCATCAATATCAAGTGCCACTATGTTTTCGCTTAAAATTGTTGAAAGAGCTCGATGCTCTTTCAATCCGTTTCTACGAGTTTCCAATGGAGGTACTACAACTAGTTTGGTTGGGCTACCTATCTCTTACTGTGGATGGAATGATCCCACCTTCTATTTCTCAACTCCAACTCCTAGAGTTCTTTATAGTGGATCGACATCAAAACATCAAGTCTTGTAAGGACGCATCCTATCTACCTGCGGAGATATGGAGTTTGCAAAAACTAAAGCATCTTCAAGTCATGGGATGCGACTTACCAGATCCTTGCGGTGCTTCCATGAGCAACTTATCGACACTTTTAGATGTAAGTGTTCATAGTTGCACTACTTCCGTTCTTAGAGGAATTTCTAAGTTGACGAATTTAAAAATTCGAATTGAATTGGCACCGGGTGATGATAGTAAGCCTTTTATCTGCATTGGTGCTGATAATATCCCTTACCTTTGGTGTCTATGTTCACTCAAATGTGTTATTATTAATCCTGGGGTTGTTCCTCCGGTTGCTCCGTTTTCAAGTTTCCTCAATAGAACATATTTAACAAAGTTAAGTTTGAGTGGAATGGGTTATCCTTGTAAAGAAATGAAAGATATTGCTTCATTACAGGGACTTAAAGTGCTCAAATTGAAAAACTATGCTTTCCAAGGTCCAGAGTGGGAAGTAGAAAGAATTAAACTTCAAAATCTTTATTCTCTTGTAATTGAAGACACTGATTTGGTTGGTTGGAACATTGGATCTGATGCTTTTCGTGGTATTCAAAGTTTAAGAATAAAACATTGTTACAAATTACAAAAGATTCATGGGAAGTTTGGCCCTTGGCTTCGAAGGATTGAAATTGTTGATTGCAACCCTTGTTGTGTAGAATAATTTAAAAAAATTATAAGTGATGATACAATCCTCGACGTCCATTCCTCATGGCATGATCGGAAGCTCAAGACACTTCATTGAAAAGGTACACTATATATTCTTTCATTTTCATGTACATCACTTTTAACTTATTGCTACGAGATTGATTTCAATTTATATCTTGTTTGTTTATTCTCTCTCTTGGCTATGTGACAATATTACTTCAAAAAATATATATATGAATTAATAAATTTAGTAACAAATTGTGTGTGTTAACAGATGTGCAGGTATACATATTGTTGAAAGCTGGTGCAATGTGGACTGAACATGATTACAAATTTAGTTTCATTTTAATTACCTGTCTGAAAAAATAGTAGTGTTGGAGTTGTGTGTGGTCTTCATCATTATTTTTTTTTTTTTTTATGTATTGTTTTGTCGGTTTTCAAATGCTGTTAATTTGCAACATTTTTACTAATTGAATCTTGTAAATTTATTGAATTTTGGAATCTCATGCTCTTAGTTTAAATCATGCATAAACGCTACTTTGCTGTAAAAAAACAAAAATAACTGTCTACGAAATTTACCCGAATAGCGTACAAAATTTCCAACAAAAATTTTGTAGTACGGATGATCAACGAAATGACCTACAAAATTTTATAATTGTCTATGAACTACTTGGTCTTCCGAAATTGAAGTTTGGTTGAAACTTTTGGCAATTTTCATGAGAGCACTTAGAACCATATTCAAGGAAGGGACTCTCAAGCTCCTCCCCCATTATTATTGTTCTTATTATTTATTAATTTATAATTGTTCATTATCTATTAATCAGGAATACCCATATAATCACATAAATTGACTAGTAAAGCCCGATAAATCTGTGACAATATTGTTATTGATATATATACACAATAGTCACCAAACATAAACATTCACCAAAATTGATTTTTTTTTAAATTGAAATTTCACTTTTTTCATCCCAAAATTTATATTGTAGTAATAATTTTATTTTAAATTTATTTTTAACATCACATTTGGAATTAGAAATTTTCTATGATTTTCAAATTGACATTCATCTATGTTGCATGTATAAAAGTATAACTCCAAATTTTAAATATGAATTTGTTAAAGTCAAATTTGTATTGTTGTGGGGCAAATATTAACCTAGCTCGAGCTCGGCATGTTCATGTGTCATTCTCGGGGGCAAATATTAACCTAGCTCGAGCTCGGCATGTTCATGTGTCATTCACAGGGATGGCCCATAGAGGAACGATCAACGCTCTAACTCAGACTACCAGTGATCGATTCATCGCGTATTTATAGATGTTCGATTCAGCGAATGAACAAGTACGAGCAACATGTCAACGGGGCGGGGGGCCAATCCCCATCCCCACGGTCACGGGGAATCCCCGTCCCGACCCATCCCCGACCCACCGAGGAACCCATCCCCGCGGAGAATTCCCGGTCCCCATTTAATACTTTAATTTTTTTTAAAATTTATTAATTTTTAATAATTATCATTAATAAATATACATGTAAAATTATTAAATGCACTAATATTTTTAAAATAAATAGATAAAATCCAAAATAGAATTTTAAAGAATGTTTAAAATACAAATTTAAACTATGTATATAATACAAAATATAAATATAAAATATGTATAAAATTCAAAATAAAAATTTAAAATCTAAAAAATATATTAATTACTTTATTAATTATTTACTTATATTTTATGCATTATATATAATATATATATATTTATATGCATAAAAAGCGGGCGGGGCCCGCGGGGACTCGGGGCGAGGAATACAATCCCGTCTCCGCCAGGGGCAAAAAAAATCCCCATCCCCATCCCCATTCCCATTTTATTCGGGGATTCCCCGTGGGGACCATGGATTCCCCACCCCACTGCCAAGCCTAAGCGACAACGACCAAAGAGCGACCAGATGGAGAAAAAGACATTATCCAACCATTGGGATGAGACGAATGCCAACTAAGTTTGACATCGCCTAAAAATGATTGACTTCAAAGGAATAACAACTGACAAGATTTCCCCGAAAGAAAGAAGAATATCAATATGGCAGAAGTAGTTAAAACCCTCCATACCTTGTTAGGATAGGAAATCAAACATGTAAGAAAATCCTTGTCAGCCGTCAGTTGGCCAAATGAGAGCCGCTCAAAACTGTCGAACAAGATAAAATTCATGTGACTGCCCACTATACTAGAAAAAATAAAATGTAACTCTAACACTATAAAATACGACCTTTAAAGCTCATTAATAGGAGGAAATTCAAATTTAAACCTAACAAACTCAGAAAATCTTTACGTATTAACAAGCTTTCGATCGCATTTATTTCTTGTTCTAATATTTAAATAACAAGATTATTTATTGTGCTTGTTAATTAATCATGATTTGTTTTATCCATTTATAAGCCATATAATCACCACACATCTTCTCGAATTTAGAACGGATAACATGTATGTTTTAAATGTATACATTGCACAATTAACTTAACACAATTGGCAATTATTGAATTTCTAGTTTTTATTTTTATTTTATTATTTAAAGAAAAAATGGACAAAAATGCCCTTTTGACCCAAGGATTTTACCATATTTCTCGTCGCATCAGTCACCGTTAATAACCTGATAAATAGCGGCTACCTTATCTGCAAATCTCAAGGTTTCTTAACTCAATGCGTATCTAGTTTCAATATCAATCGCATTTTGTTTCTCCAGGTGTTCGTTTTGCTCGGGGACAAACTTTTTAATCTATCTTCGGAAGTTACGCTGCGATTCTTAGTGTTAGTCTGATTTTTCCGGGTTTTGATTTTGATTTCCTAAAATTTGTAGGCAGTAGGTCATGGATAGCAACAATTGGCGGGCAGCGCAAGGGCAGGTTCCGATTCAGGGTCAGGTTATCGGCGGCGATGCGGTGGCCGCTGGTGGTATGGAAGGCGGCGATTGGAGGACTCAGCTAAAACCAGAGTCTAGGCAGAGGATTGTGAACAAAATGTAGAACTTTATGCTTCTCTTCTTACTTGTGATTTTGTTTCTAATTGTTCTTCTACTTTAGTTGTTAACCTAGCGATTTTGAGCATGCCACTTTTGTTGATTCATCTATCTATCTATTTTTTCCTGGGTCTTCTAGGTTAAATTGAATGTGCAGTCGCAGTTCATTCCTTTTCAATTGAGTAGATGGGTTTAGACTTTAGAGTACAAAATTTATTTGGAAGCGATGAACAACTGGTATTTAGAGTATCCTAGTTTGAGGGAACTGATACTACTCTTTGCTTTCGCTTATTCAGCCTGACTGAAGATAACCTTATATGAGTCCTTATTTATTTGTTATGTTGTAAGATGCTTGCTGCATGATATGCCAGTAATATTCTTAATAAGTGGTTCTAAATATTTTTGGTTTTATTCTAGGAAGCAATGAATTAAGGTTCTTAAGGCATAGATAATGGGAATTTGGTTTTCACTAATAGCCACTGCTTTAGTTAATATATCCAATCATGAGTTGGTGAGGAACACCTGAAGAGGAGTATTGACAGAATTACAGAAACTTTAAAGAGCAATCATTTCTAGTTATATCATGTGTCTTAGACATATTTGTAGTTGGATAAGCGTGCTTGCTCATGCACTTTTGTAATGTTGTGAAATAATAACAGTAATGTATCATAAACTATCCTCGTCTATTTTTCTTTCATATAGACTAAGGGCCAGAGCTGGTCTTGTGAAATGTAACATCTGACTGCATAAATTATGTTTAGTATTTGCCAGATGTTGATTGTTCCTATGCACTTTTTAATGGGCGAATCTTTTTAAGCTAGCTGCTGCATGTGCATACCTTATTTGGCTAAATTCTAAACAAATTATGGTTCTGGTGTTTTAGCCGAAGTCAATTGCATTCATGTTGCTAATATCAGACTAAGATTATGTTGTTTTATGAATAGAATTAAGACACTGAAGAGACATCTTCCTTTCTCTGGACAAGAAGGACTGGAGGAACTCAAAAATACAGCTGTCAGGTTTGAGGAAAAAATTTATACCGCAGCGACAAGCCAGGTACACATATCACATGTTTTTCCCTGCATGCAGGCCAAAGATTATTATTGAACTACTTGGTCTCCTGAAACTGAAGTTCGTTGTAACTTTTGACCTTTTTTCCTCTGCACTGCAGTCAGACTACTTAAGAAAGATATCTTTGAGAATGCTGACTATGGAGACTAAATCCCAGAATCCTATGTCGAATTCTCTTCAGTCTAATG
Organism: Prunella vulgaris; assembly: GCA_026898435.1. Lineage (NCBI taxonomy): Eukaryota > Viridiplantae > Streptophyta > Magnoliopsida > Lamiales > Lamiaceae > Prunella > Prunella vulgaris. Next base: position 789,939 of record JAPKLY010000102.1, read on the forward strand.
CTGCAAGCAATAATAATAATCCACAAGATCCAGGTGAAGAAAAGTATATTATTTTTATGAAAAAAAAACCTATTATTATTATAATATTTGCCTCAACCTAACTGATTATGTGATGCATTGGGTTACATCATAGTAGTGCTTTCTGTTGCTCTACTTATCGAGGTTTATAGACTAAATGTCTTCCGGTGACTCCATGGATTGAAGAACTTGTGTATTTATGATTTAGATTTCTTCTTCGAATGTAAATATTTACTTAAGAATTAAGTATCTAGAATTTAGAATTAGTTAGGATATTTTATTATATTATTGAAGATTTCAAGATTTTCTCAAGATTTTGATTGGCCAAGATTTCCTTTCCCAGCCTTAAACGTTTCGGCCACCAGCCCTTTTAATACCCATAAGCAGCACTCAGGAGAGATTAATATATTTTCGTAAGCAAACTCTTTCGAGGAAAGGTAGGAGTTTTCGACTCAGGATCATAGCGAGGCCGGACGAATGTACGCACACATCTCTTATTTCAAGAAACTAAAGGTGTGGGATTTAAACGGTGAAAAGTGGTATTTCAAGTTCGACTTTTAAATATTTAGTTGATGGGTTTGTGTGTTTATATGCTAAAGATGTTATGGATACTCGGATAGTATCACTCATGTTAAAGGCATTCAGATAATGCATAAGTTTCTATGGTACTTAGATAGTACAAATTCTAGATACGGACGGTCGTATCACATGTTATGAATGATTGGTATGTTTATATGCTTTCATGTCCTTTATATTTAGATTTTGAACTAACGTCCCCACTGAGTGATTATTTTGTGATTACTCACCCTTTCACCGATTATATTTTTCAGATTTCCACGATTAAGGAACGAGATGGCGAAGCGGTGGAGGGGGGTGGATGGGAGAAGAGAATATAAGAGAAACGGGCAAAAGAGCATGAGCATGATCAAGGGTTTTATTTGCGTTTTTGTTTGATATCGTGACTTTCAAGTTTTATTTCGTAAAGGATTGATTTATGTCTTATTGGCTTACTTAGTGCACGGACACGTAGAAGATTGATTAGTTTTTTTTATGAATTGATGAGTGATTAGGTTGCTCAGAGATTTGACGAATTTCTTATCTGATTTCCATTATGAATTATATGAATTATTTGTTATTTGCAGCGTGTGTTTTATTGAGTATGAAACCTACAGCGTTTATTTGATGAACATGAAAGGTGAAGCTTTTATATTCACGATTTACCGGCTGAAAAGCGGTCGGTAAATAGATTTACCGACCGAAGTCAGTAGTCGGTAAAACAGTGGGCGCTAATATTTAGCGACCGAATTCGAAATCTATATCAACACTTCAATAAATTCATATATTTAAACACAAATATCAACACAAATTTAAACACAAATATAAATTAATTAACAAATTAATACTACTAATTAAGTTCTTAATCCACATTATCTTCATTTTCTTCATCGTCATCATCTTCTTCATCCTCATCTTCCTCATTCTCATCATCTTCTTCATCTATTTCTTCTCCATCCACTTCGTTGTCAACAATTACTGTATCGAGATTTGCAGCCACTAAATCCACACAAAGATTGATACCTTCGTCAAGAACTACTGTTTGAGCCTGTTGCACTTCAGTTTGGAATGGATCTTCAAATTGTGCAGTGTCTCCTTTGGATGAAGTAGGAATTTCCACCAACGACCTTGCCTTGACCTTACACATTGTTCTTAAGTTCGGTTTGCCTGAAACCGGATACTTGCAGTAATATACCTGAGATGCTTGTGATACAAAGATGAATGGGTCGTATGCAGCTGGGTATTTTTTGTTGATGTTAATATCAACAATCTTGTAGTTTGCATCGACTCTTTTCCCTCCTTGTTCTGGATCATACCATTCACAAAAGAACATAACAATTTTTCTCGAAGGCCACCCTGGATATTCCACTTCAACGACTTCTTGCAACACACCATAGTACTCGATCGGTGCTTCATTGTAATTTCCACTGGTAACACAAACACCGATGTTTGAAGTGGCTTTTACTGAAGCATACGCAGCTGTGTGAAATTTATAACCATTTGAATAGTACCCATTATAACATGTCACTTGTCGAAGTGGTCTTTTGCTCAAAGCTTCAAGATGTGGATTGTGAAGCTGATTGTTACTACCCTATACATATTAAAATTTTAGAACATTATTGAAATACACATTTTCTAATATGAAATAGTGTTACATACCATTTTTTGGAACCAAGATATGAATTTCTGGCTAACTGCTTCATAAACCTCTGCTTCAAGAATGCCTGGTTCTTGTTGACGAGTTTGCTCACAAAACATCCTACATATAACAAATATTCGTATAAAAACAATAACATATTTACAATATATTTGTAAAAATAATAAATTACTCACTCTATGTATGGTTGAACCTCTTGCGTATTCATCAAACGTACGACTGTATCGTCTCTTCTTCCCAGTTATTTTGAAAATACCGTTTGGTTCCTTTACCCAGTGGTCGACCAGCATGTAAGAATACAGACAACATACCATCAAACTCACGAAGAGGATGTTCTTCTCCCCGGCCATCGTAGTTGCGAAGCTCATTTCTGATCCTGGTTTGAATTTGATCGCCGAAATAATAAGAACAAAATGTTCCAACCTCTTTAGTGAAATATGCATTAACAATGGATGCTTCAATGTGTGTTGTATTTCCAATATTACGTTTCAAGTTGTGCAGATACTTAAATACAGAAACATTCAATTGATCAATATTTAATATAATTAACAAAAAACTTAAAAGATTTATACTTACCTTTCGAAAGGGTACATCCACCTATACTGCACTGGACCACCGTGTAAAGCTTCATACGGTAAATGAACAGGTAAGTGCTCCATCGAGTCAAAGAAGCTGGGTGGAAAAAACTGTTCTAACTTGCACAGTATAACAGGGATGTCTCTATCCAAATGTTGCATATCGTCCACTGTAATCATTGAATAAGTTAAGTCTCTGAAAAATAGACTTAATTCCATGATCACACTCCATATATCCTTTGGAAGTGTGTACCGAAAGGCAATCGGTAGCAACCGCTGCATAAAAACATGACAGTCATAACTCTTCATCGTAGTGACATTCCCTGTTTCTGGGTCAAACGACCGACCTATGTTCGACACGTAATTGTCCGGAAAGCGCAAATCCTCCACCCATTGAAATATTTTTTTCTTATCTACTCTGGAAATTTGGTACCTTGCTTGTGGTCACTCACCTGCTCGTCGATCACTGGAGAGACTAGGACGAGAACATAACTGACTTAACTCTTGTCTGGATTTTGCAGTGTCTTTGGTCTTGCCTTCTGTATTAAGGATCGTGTGGAACAAGTTGTCAAACACATTCTTCTCTATATGCATCACATCCAAGTTGTGTCTAATCAATAATTTACTCCAATAAGGAAAGTCCCAAAAGATGGTTCTCTTCTTCCAACCTCCTAGGATCCGTTTATTGTGTTTCATTGCTGTAACCCCTCTCAACAACGAATCACCTGAAATAAAGTGTGTATGGTTAAACTTAATTGATAAAACTCTTTTCATAAGTAAGTAGTGATTAAAATATAAACAATATTTATATACCTGTTCGAACTCGTGGCCCTGGACGCTTTACATCATTTCCCTTTAGAAAGTGCACTTTGTCCTTCCGGAATTTATGATCATTACATAGAAACTTCCGATGGTTATCGAACCATGATACCTTTTTACTCAGTGGAAGATAAAATGCATCAGATCCATCCATGCAGTACGGGCAAGCTTGTTTTCCAGCTGTCGACCACCCAGACAACATAGAATATGCTGGAAAGTCGCTGATGGTCCATAAAACATCAGCCCGAAATGTGAAGTTCTCCGTCCTGTACATGTCATATGTCTCTACTCCCGTATGCCACAAATATAACAACTCTTTAATCAGTGGCTGAAGGTAGACATCTAGGTTATGCTTAGGATTCTGAGGACCAGGCACCAAGACAGTGAGAAATATGTGTTGAGGCTTCATGCACAACCAAGGAGGTAGATTGTACGGAGTCAGTAACACAGGACACAACGAATACTTCTTCCCGTGCATACCGAATGGAGTAAATACGTCTGTGCACAGGCCAAGCCTCACATTTCTCTTCTCACTCGCAAAATCTGGAAACTCTCTATCAAGATGTCTCCCTGTTTATACCGCAGCGACAAGCCAGGTACATATCACATGTTTTTCCCTGCATGCAGGCCAAAGATTATTATTGAACTACTTGGTCTCCTGAAACTAAAGTTCGTTGTAACTTTTGACCTTTTTTCATCTGCTCTGCAGTCAGACTACTTAAGAAAGATATCTATGAAAATACTGACTATGGAGACTAAATCCCAGAATCCTATGTCGAATTCTCTTCAGTCTAATGCTGCAAGCAATAATAATAATCCACAAGATCCAGGTAAAGAAACGTATATTGTTTTTATGAAGAAAAAAAACTATTATTATTATATTTGCCTCAACCTAACTGATTATGATGGTTATAAATAAATTTAACTAAATGGACTCATCTAAATCTTTGTTTTTCTGTCCGAATCAAGAACATCTCCATGCTGAAGGAACCATGTCTACAACAGGAATTCCAGATCCCATCGACAAAATTGCATTAAAAAAATAAGACGTAATAGCTGTCACCATATGTAAGGACCTAAATTATATATTTAGATTTGTGATTTGCATTATTTTAATGAATTTCAGAAACGACACTGTAACAAACGAAAATTAATTAATGTACAACTTGAAGTGGTTAGATGATTTAGAAGAGCTGGATGTCAATTAATTTTTAACAAAATTAATCTTGTATACACTTGGATTCACTATAAGAACTAGATCTTCAATTTCTCCCACTCGCTCAGCCTCGCTCGAATATGAAAAATTTTAAGCTGGAATTATTTCTCTCATTGCAGAACTCAATGTTTAAAATTGAATCATATTAAATTAGAGTTAACGTTAAACTCAAGTTCACAAGAACCATACTCTTAATTTTTAGGCATTTCAGCGCTCATTAATAAATGTAACTTTTTTACTGAATAATTAAGACTGTCAGTATTGAACAATTCTAGTGTTTGGTAAACACTCCTAATTTTTTAAAAGTTGCACGCGGTGCAAAATTATTATGGTTTACTAACATTTACAAATTTTGTCAAACTTTCCCATGTGTATTTTGAATATTAAACGCACCACCTAATATTTGTGGGGGCAGTGTTTTTGTTACCTTTGATTGAATAATATATAGTTATGGTTTCACATATATGTATTTACATCGATCTATTCATCATGTTGTCTTTCATAATTAATCCCATTATTATCCTATTAGATTTGTGTATGAGAGATGAATGGGAATTTTTTTTTTTTTAATATATAGTTGACTACTTAAATTAAATTTTTTTTAATATTTTCAATATCAATATTATTTTTAAAATTTTAGTATTTTATTAATTTAAAAGATAATATAAATATATATAATTAATTAATAATTATGAGATACTTATACACATATTACCTCACATAAACCATTTATTAACAAAAAAATTTGAAAAATTAATAAATAACAATTAATTGAAGAGTAGAATAAACTTAATTTAGATTTGCAATATATTTTATTTTATATGAAAATATTATGAATATTAAAAAAATGCAAGTGGACTTATAATCTTATCAATTTAAACAATCTGTCTTGCGTCACCAAAAAAAAAAATCTCAAAAGGGAATCACAGGAATCTGCCCAGAACTGGAATGAGGAACTCTCAAAGAAAACGGAACAGAGATATAATTTTTTTTCTCATAGTCAGGGTCGAGGATTGTATTTTTCGCTTTGTATGATCTCGTCTATTTTCATATGTATAAACACACACATATATAGAGATGTTAAACGGGTTGGCCCTAACCCTAAAGGGCCAGCCCTACAGGGCTCCAGGCCTAAACGGTCCTGGGCCTTAGCGGTTCATCCTTAACGGGCCGTTATATGCTCGGACCTAACCCTAACCCTAACCCTAGCGGTCCGCGGGCTAAACGGGCTCGGGGTAGATTTTATTTACAAATTTAAAATTTAATATAAAATAGAACTAATGATTTAATAACTAAAGTTCACACATCCATAAAGTTCACACATCCATAACATAATCCAAAAAAATTCATACATCCATAAAATTCATACATTAACAACTAAAATTTAATAAACATCTCCAAACTCTTCAATCTTCGGTATAAGATCCTTCCTTGGACAATGATAAAATATCTTCTTCCATTTCTTCATCATCATCATCATCATCATCATCATCTTCTGAAATCTAACTTATTTACTTATTTTCTATTTTAATATGTAGTTAAGTTATTTGTTAATAATGAATTAGTAATTAATAATTAATAAAAATTTAATTAATAAAGTTTACAATTACGTAACACAAGTGAGGAGAAATCAGGTGAGCCCACAACCACAGTACATAGGCCCACGGCCCATACCTCCACAGTCCACAATCACTTTTCAATTTAATTAACTTATATTATATATTAATTAATTAATTTAATTAAAAAAATCGGGCTACCAGGCCAGCCCGGTTAACCGGCGGGCCAGCCCGTTTAGCCCACGGGCTAACCGGTCCGGGCCAAAAAGGCCAGGTTTTATACGGGCCGCCATATGCTCGGACCTAACCCTGTAAAAAACAGGGTTAAACGGGCCGGCCCGCAAGCCCGCGGCCCGTTTAACATCTCTCACTACAAAAAAGATGGAATTTAGCGACCGCTTTTTACCGACCGACTGAAATCGGTCGCTAAATAATTAGTTAGCGACCGATTTTTGATCAATTAGCGACCGATTTTGACTACTGGTCAAATCCTAAATTTTCCAACGAAAATACCGACCGAAAAAGCGGTCGCTAAAATAAAAATAAGTTACCGACCGCTAAATCGGTCGGTAATATTGTCAGTCAATATTAGTCAACAATATTACCGACCGATTAGGCGGTCGGTAAATTAATTTTATTTTAGCGACCGTTTTTTTGGTCGCTAAAATTAAAAACCGAAAGCGGGTAGGTGGGCAGTTATTGCCCGATTCGGTTTTTACATTTAACGACCGAATTTTCGGTCGGTAAATTAAAAAAAGCGGTCGCTAAACTTCGAATATAGAACAGCCACTGCCCTCTTCTTTCCTTTTTATTCACGAAAATTTACCCCCAAAACCTTAAAAAATCTTAGAAATGTGAAGAATTATATTATTTCAACGTGTTGGTTGTAATCGTTCGGGTCCATTGTCACATTGTGCTCGTTGCTTCAATTTGACCGTACGTTTTTACATTTTTACCGTTTAAGTTTAATATTATTTGCATGTTGTACATTAATTATTTAATTTAATTTGTTAGAATTTTTATGTGTAATTGATGTTTGATTATATATATTGGATTTTTTTGTTTTAAAAAATTGGATATGCTTGTTTATAGTCGAAACTCTGGCGAATTTTTTTATAATTCTAATGTGGTATATTCTTAATTTAAATCAGATGGAACTCTCTGATCGTCGTTGGATGTATGAAATCCCTCGTCTGATACAAGGATCGATCAACCCTGAATTTTACAAGAAAATTCATGAGTTTACTGCGTTTGCCTCTGGTAATCCACACTGCATGGATATGAATGGCCAGATTAGATGTCCTTGTTCAAAAAAAAAGTGCGGTAACAAGAGATTTTTGAGCATTGATGAGGTTCTAACTCATCTCGTGATGTCTGGTTTTACTCCATACTATTACAATTGGACTGTACATGGCGAAGTTCGGTGGAATCATAATCTTGAAACAGTGGTTGCCTTCTATGATCAGTTTCGTAGCAGTGGAGGTGAGAGATTTGAGATTGGTGGTTCGAGCCGTGATTCGTCTATTCCATGCTCTGAGACACCGGTGGATGAATTCCAAAGCTATCATACGATGATTGATGAGTCTGGTTTGGGTGGTCACCACATGGAAGAGGAACCAAATCCTCGTTCGCAGAGATTTTTTGAGATGCTTAAATCTGTCGATCAGAAGCTGTTTCCTGGTTGTGATACTGAGACACAATTATCATTCAATGCTCAGATGTTGTCCATCAAAACTGAAGGCAAAGTCAGTCAGAAAGTGTACAATAAATTTGCAAAGTTGTTCAAACGGGCCCTACCTAAAGAGAACACAGCACCAGAAAATTTCTATCAAAGTAAGAGGCTCTTGAAGGATATGGGTTTACCATTTGAGAAGATTGATTGTTGTACCAACGGTTGCATGCTATTTTGGGGCGACGACGAGAGCATCGATCGGTGCAGGATGTGCAACTACCTTAGGTTCAAACACTCAGATCGTAGGAAGAAGACATCTTTCAAGTCTATGTATTATCTTCCCATCACTCCTCGTCTAGAGAGGTTGTATCAGTCGAGTGCCACTGCAAAAGACATGAGATGGCATGCTGAGGAGTGTTCTGATGAGAATTCCGGAGAGATGCGTCATCCTGCTGACTCTAATGCGTGGAGACATCTTGATAGAGAGTTTCCAGATTTTGCGAGTGAGAAGAGAAATGTGAGGCTTGGCCTGTGCACAGACGGATTTGCTCCATTCGGTATGCACGGGAAGAAGTATTCGTTATGGCCTGTATTACTGACTCCGTACAATCTACCTCCTTGGTTGTACATGAAGCCTCAACACATATTTCTCACTGTCTTGGTGCCTGGTCCTCAGAATCCTAAGCAAAACCTAGATGTCTACCTTCAGCCAATGATTAAAGAGTTGTTATATTTGTGGCATACGGGAGTAGAGACATATGACGTGTACATGAAGGAGAACTTCACATTATGGGCTGCTGTTTTATGGACCATCAGCGACTTTCCAGCATATTCTATGTTGTCTGGGTGGTCGACTCAAGGAAAACAAGCTTGCCCGTACTGCATGGATGGATCTAATGCATTTTGGCTTCCACTGAGTAAAAAGGTATCATGGTTCGATAACCATCGGAAGTTTCTATGTAATGATCATAAATGGCGGAAGGACAAAGTGCACTTTCTAAAGGGGAATGATGTAAAGCGTACAAGACCACAAGTTCGAACAGGTATATAAATATTGTTTATATTTTAATCACTACTTATGAAAAGAGTTTTATCAATTTAGTTTAACCATACACACTTTATTTCAGGTGATTCGTTGTTGAGAGAGGTTACAGTAACTGGCTTGTGGAAAACGACTGAGGAGGGTTGGATGAAACAGAATAAAGGTATCCGTGGAGGTTGGAAGAAGAGAAGCATCTTTTGGGACTTGCCTTATTGGAGTAAATTATTGATTAGACACAACTTGGATGTGATGCATATAGAGAAGAATGTGTTTGATAACTTGTTCCACACGATCCTTAATACAGACGGCAAGACCAAAGACACTGCAAAATCCAGAGAAGAGTTAAGTGAGTTCTGTTCTCGTCCTAGTCTCTCCAGTAGTCGACGAGCAGGTGAGTGGCCACAAGCAAAGTACCAAATTTCCATAGAAAATAAAAAAAAAATCTTTCAATGGGTGAAGGATTTGCGCTTTCCGGACAATTACGTGTCGAACATGGGTCGGTCGTTTGAGCCATCAACAGGGAAGGTCACTACGATGAAGAGTCATGACTGTCATGTTTTTATGCATCGGTTGCTACCGATTGCCTTTAAGTACGCACTTCCAAAGGATATATGGAGTGTGATCACAGAATTAAGTCTCTTTTTCAGAGACTTAACTTCCTCAATGATTACACTGGACGACATGCAGCGTTTAGATAGAGACATCCCTGTTTTACTGTGCAAGTTAGAACAGTTTTTTCCACCCAGTTTCTTTGACTCGATGGAGCACTTACCTGTTCATTTACCGTATGAAGCTTTACACGGTGGTCCAGTGCAGTATAGGTGGATGTACCCTTTCGAGAGGTAAGTATTATTATTCTAATGTTTTTTGTTAATTATTATTTTATATATTGATAAATTGAATGTTTTTGTATTTAGGTATCTGCACAACTTGAAACGTAATATTGGAAATACATCACACATTGAAGCATCCATTGTTAATGCATATCTCACTGAAGAGGTTGGAACATTTTGTTCTTATTATTTCGGGGATCAAGTTCAAACCAGGATCAGAAAAATTGTTATGTTCTTTTGTGAATGGTATGATCCAGGACGAGGAGGGAAAAGAGTCGATGCAAACTACAAGATTGTTGATATTTTGATCAACAAAAAATATCCAGCAGCATACGACCCATTCATCTTTGCATCACAAGCATCTCAGGTATATTACTGCAAGTATCCGGGTTCAGGCAAACCGAACTTAAGAACAGTGTGTAAGGTCAAGGCAAGGTCGTTGGTGGAAATTCCTACTTCATCCAACACTGCAGAATTTGAAGAACCATTCCAAACTGAAATGCAATAGGCTCAAACTGTAGTTCTTGACGAAGGTATCAATCTTTCTGTGGATTTAGTGGCTGAAAATCCCGATACGGTAATTGTTGACAACGAAGTCGATGGAGAAGAAGGGGTACCAAATGAAGAAGATGATGAAGAAGATGATGAGGATGAAGAAAATGATGAAGATGAAGAAAATGATGAAGATGAAGAAAATGATGACGATGATGAGGCAGATGAAAATGATGAAGATGATTATTAGTATTGATGATATAGTTAATTGATATTGTTGTTGATATAGTTAATTGATATTGTTGTTGATATAGTTAATTGACTATAGTTAATTGTGTTGATATAGGTATATATGATTAATAGAATTAAATTTAATCATTTTTTTATTTAGCGACCGCCAAAACGGTCGCTAATTATAATTAGCGACCCCCAAAACGGTCGCTAATTATATTTAGCGACCGCCAATTAAGTAAACCGCCTAAATTACGCGGGACAAATTTTGATTTTTATTTAGCGACCGATTAATCGGTCGCTAAATAATAAAATTACTTATCAACGGACAAATTTTCTTGGAAGCCACGTGGCAAAAACCTAATTAAGTTAGCGACCGATTAGGCGGTCGCTAAAAATAATATCAGGGGACAAAAATTGCCAATCGACTTCTATATCAGAAAAACAAAAAACAAAAAAATTGCCAAACCCTCGTGTGTCCAGCCGCCGCCGCCGTCCGTTCGTCCCGCCGCCGCCGTTCGCCCGTCCAGCCGCCGCCGTCCGCCCGTCCAGCCGCCGCCGTTCGCCCGTCCGTCCCGCCGCCGCCGTTCGCCCGTCCAGCCGCCGCCGTCCGCCCGCCACTGGTGAAAGGTATATATATATTTATATATTAATTTTATATATATTATGCATTATATATTATATATTTATTTATATATATTTATTTATATATTATATGTTATATTATATATATTGATATTGATTATTGTATATTAGTATTAGTATTAGTGTTATTAGTATTATATATTGTATTATTGGTATTATTAGTATTATATATTGTATTATTGGTATTATTAGTATTATATATTGTATTATTGATATTAATTGATTAGTATTAGTTGATTAAATGATTAGTATTAGTTGATTATTGATTATTGAATATTGTTATTGATTATAGGTAAGTATTATTATTGTTGATTATTGATTTGTTGATTAGTATTAGTTGATTAAATGATTAGTATTAGTTGATTATTGATTATTGAATATTGTTATTGATTATTGGTTGATTATTGTTGATTATTGAATATTGTTATTGATTATTAGTTGATTATTAATAATTGTTTAGTTGTTTATTATTAGTTGTTTATATTTAAATGAATTTATTAATTGATTAGTATTAGTTGATTAATTGATTAGTATTAGTTGATTTATTGATTAGTATTATTTGATTTGTTGAATAGATGAATGAGGGATGAGAGGGAGGAGAGGGAGGAAGAGGAAGAGGAAGAGGAAGAGGAAGAGGGAGAGGGAGGGGAAGGGGGAGAGGGAGAGGGAGAGGGAGACGGGCGGTCCTGCCTTTACCGCCCGTTACGATGGAGAATTTTTATGTGCCGATCCCTCCTAATTTTGAAGTGGGAGAGTCTTCTGCTGCCGGAGGTTCTTCATCCCGACAGCATCCTTTAGTAGATACTCGGCAACCAATAGAGCCGTCTAACGGAGTGTAAGTTTTTTATTACAACCATACATAATTTTTTTATAATATTAATACATAATTTTTTTTATAATATTAATACCTAATTATTTATGCAGCTTGCGTCCGGGTAATAAATCTTCTAGCTTGGTCAGGGATGCACTGAAAAGTGTTGTGTGGCCTTATGGAGTGGGATCGTGGTCTAAAGTTCCCGCATCCAAGCAGAAAGCATTTTTTGAAGAGTTTAAGGTAATAATATTAATTTTATTTAATTTATTTAATTTATATGTTTGTTATGAATTTTAATAATATTTAAGGTAATAATATTTAATTTATATGTTTGTTATGAATTTTATTGCAGAAGCTCTGCGTGTGGGAACCGCGACACGATGATGCGGTGCGTGGTCTATTTTACGAAAAAGCCCAGAACCGCATGAAAGACTTAGTCCACATGATGAAAGACAAGTGGCTGAAGGAGGGGATCATTCAGAATATGGGGACGGACGAAGAGGGCCGTAATATCTGGGAGGGACTCCTCGAGTATTGGAATGATCCGAGGCATGTTGCGAGGGCCGAGGCGGCAAGAAGAAATAGGATGAGCGACCCCACCGGGCAAGGCATAGCCATACATCGAGCAGGCTCCCGGTCGATTTACGAGCATGCTCTCGCTTTTGTAAGTATTTAATTAATTTTTTAATATACTCACATTTAAATTTATTAATTTTACTTTATTAAAAAGTTTAATTTTTTGTACAGGAGCATGCATACGGAGTTAAGCCCAGCCTCATCCAGGAGATGCATTTTGCTCACCCGGTTGGGGAGAGTGGACAGTCGACTTATGGCCGGACCACCGAGCTTCACGTATGTATTTTATTATAATTAATTATTGTTCTAATTAATTATTTTATGAATTATACTAATTAATATTAAATTATAATTATGATTATTGTTTAATTTCAGAATCAGATGAGGCAGGCCCTCGATGAGGCTCAGACGGCGTCGGCACCCACCCCGGAGAATCCTACCCCCGCCCCTATTGACGAGGACCAAATTTTTCTGAATTTGGTCAAACCAAAGAAGGGGAAGTATCTAGGATTGGGCAGTCACAGTAAGGCTGTCCGCCTATCACAGAAGGGGAGCTCCTCCTATTCCCTCGACTCTCACCCCTCCTCCCACGTCGAAAGTCAACTCTCCGACGTGAGAAAGAAATTGGAGAAATATCAAACAAAGGGGAAGATGATGAAAGATAGGATGAAGCAAACGGAGGACCTGACGAGAATGATGAAGAATTGGCTTGAGTCTGCCTCCGAAGAGATGGGTTGGAACGTCCCCAAATTTCCTGATCTTCCACCACCTCTACCTGAGGATGATGACGATGACGATGAGGAGGTTGTCGATCTTGGTGGTGACGACGACGGCTTTAATTCGTCACATTAGTTTTTTTTTTGTTGAACAATTAATTTTATTTTATTTATGTTGGATGTTTTTATGGGATATTGAATGTTTAAATTATGTTGAATGTTTAAATTTTAGTAGTGTAAAATAATTAGTTTCAAATGGTTATATAAAAATCCAAAGAAAGTGAAAATTTTGAACGAATTGTATTTGTATTTTTAAATTGAATAAATTAATAAATTTTCGTAATGTTAAATAATAAATTTACAACATTATAATATTTATTGAAATATATATAAACATAAACAAATTAGAACTAACAAGCAATTAATTAGAAGCATTTAAAAAAAATATGACTAAAAAATATGGAGTTAAATACAATTAATTGCAAAAAATGAACAAATTAATAAATTTTCGTAGTATTAAATAATAAATTTGTAACACTATAATATTTAATGAAATATATATATACATAAATAAAATAGAAACATTTAAAAAAAAATATGACTCAATTTGGAGTTAGATACAATTAATTGCAAAAAAAATGAACAAATTAATAAATTTTGGTAATATTAAATAATAAAATTTTAACATTATAATATTTAATGAAATATATATAAACATAAATAAAGTAGAAACAATACTCATTTAATTAGAAGCATTTTAAAAAAAAACGTGACTCAATTTGGAGTTATATACAATTAATTGCACAAAAATGAACAACAACGTACAAGTGCCCGAGTGGTCACGCCACCTCTGAGATGCCCAGAGGTTGCGTGTTCGACCCCTCACAGGCGCGAAATTGGGTGAATTAATCTGAGCCATATATGGCTCAAATAAAGGTTGCGGTGCATATGTTAATATGTTGGGGGCTTAGCCAAGTGGTTCAAGCCTTGCTGAGCCACACTGGAGGCCTGGTTTCGAACCACCTTGGCCCCAATTTTTTTTTTCACGATAAAATTTAGCGACCGAAATATCGGTCGGTAAATATATAATTAGCGACCGATTATTCGGTCGCTAAATAAAATATAACACAATATTTAAAATATAAAATTATTATTTAGCGACCGAAATATCGGTCGCTAATTATATATTTACTGACCGATATTTTCGGTCGCTAAATTTTATACATTTACCGACCGATATATCGGTCGCTAATTATATAAATAGCGACCGATATATCGGTCGCTAACATTAAAAAACGGGTCAAATCCCGGTCCTTTTAGCGACTAATTACCGACCGTTTTGGCGGTCGCTAAGCTAGCGACCGAATGGAAATTCGGTCGCTAAATGTTAGCGACCACAGTTTTACCGACCACCTTAATCGGTCTGTAAATCGGTCGGTAAATGTGTTTAGCGACCGATTTTCGGTGGCGAAATCGGTCGCTAAAACCCGTTTTTTTTGTAGTGCTACATATATATAATATAAAATATATATAAGTAAATGAACTAATAAAATAACTAATATATGTTTTGAATTTTAAGTTAAATTTATGTTTAGAATTTTAAATATACTTTAAATTTATACTCCCTCAGTCCCCAGAAGACATTGCATACTTTCTATTTTGGTCTGTCCCACATAAAGTTTGCATGCCTAGAAGTGGAAAGCATTTATTAAACTTTACTCTCACAACACACATATAATATTCATAAAAATGTACTTATTATACATTTTTTCTTAAACCGCGTGCCCAAAAGACACTGCAATGTTTTCTGGGGGATGGAGTGAGTATTTTAGATATGATTTAAATTTTATATTTTAAATTTTTTTTGAAAAAAAGATTATACATTTTACAATTTTATATTTATGTTTATTAATAATAATTATTAAAAATTAAGGGGAAGCAGGTAATACTCGCAGGCGGATTCCCAAGCAATTAGTGGTAATGGAGAGATAGTTTATTCTCTGTGAAGTTCGCGGAAGTGGGAATAGCTAGGGATGGCCGCCTCGTTGACAATTAACGGCTGATATGGACGGTGAGCGGTAGAGATAACGGCTGTTAGTGGTAAATCCTCACTAATCTACTCAATTTAAATAATTGTTATATGCATTATTTTCATAATGATAATTAGGAAACGACATATGTCAACTTAAATAAATGAAAATTAATGTACCACTGGCCAAAAGATTTCAAACAACTATATATATATATAACAAGTTAACTAATTTGATCAATTTAAACAATTGAATGTGGAGTAAATCTATTATGAAATCATCTAATGATACGAGACCAATTATTTATTAGTAAAAAATTATTACTTTTAAATGTATAATATTTTTATTAAAATTTTATATAAATATTATATATTTTATTAAAATTTTATCACTTATTAAAGGTAATATTTTTTAATTATAAATGATATATTTATATTGATGTTATGAAATAATTTCATATAAATTTTTTTATACATATCATATTAGATTTGTTATATGCATTATTTTGATGATGGAATGAGGAAACGACAATATGTTAACTTTAACAAATGAATGTATATCAATAATTAATTTTGGGTATTCCAATGCTCATTAATAAATGCAAGTCGTATCATATATATACTACATCTATTCCATACGGTGCTTCGATACAAAAATTTTAAGAACTATAATAACTATAAATATAATAAGTGGGATATGTAGAACTATAGAGATTGTGAGATGAAAATTTTGACGGTGAAGATATTTTAAAAATTATTTCTATTTTAAAAAATATATAAATTTTAATTTGTGGAACGAATTAAAAAATAAATAATTTTTTGTGGGATGAAACAAAAGAAAATAAGCAAAATTATAAGAAGGGAAATGCTATCATACTATTGATTTAGGAAATTTAAATAGTAGGGATTAAATTTATTAAACATTTAAGAATTTATTTACCGAACTATAAACAAGCGTAAACAATTGTAATGTTGGATAAAAATAATCCTAATTTTCAGAAAAGGTTGGCCGGTGCAGCGGAGCTTATGGTTTCCTAATTAATATTCACAAAATTTGGTCAACTTTCCCATGTGGGGACAGTGTTTTTATCAGCTTTACTTAATGGTGATGCAACAATTAATTGTGTTACAAAATAATTAAATATGATTTCACATATATGTATATACAAATATGTTAGGCATCTATTGTTGTCTAATTTCATAATCAGATTTGTGTGTTGAGATGAGCGGGAGAGCTTTTAGTGCAGTGCTTATTCTGAAGTCCGAAATAGAGGATCATCTAAAAGCGAAAGCCGTTGATGAGTACTCAATATTAATGTTAAAACATGTATACAAGCAAGTGCTGTTTCTTGAAGAGCTTTCCAAAATTACTCTCAATACAGACTTTGATGAGGCAATCTCTAGGAAAGCTTTCCAATTGATATACATGGTGGATGAGATTGAAGAAGATTCAAAATCTGAAGATCATGTGATTAAGAATATAAAGGAAGAAATTGATTCCTTTATCATCTCTGATGAGCTAAAGATGATGGATTATACAACGTCTCCTTCATAGACAACGACGTAAAAGACGACGCTCCTCCTGTTTCATCATCAGAGCTGGTGATAGGAGTGGCTCAAGTGTACGAGCAACTCAAAGATCAGCTATTGCATTCCAGGCACAAAGTTACCTCACTTGTTGGTATGCCAGGCATCGGTAAAACTACTCTTGCAACGATCCAACCATAATGGAGAGCTTCGACCAAAGATATCGAGCTAATGATATCCCACGGCGCATTCTTGTGGAGATTATTGGTCGGATCCCACAAGGAGACGACGTTGGTGAGCAGTTGAAGGGGAGTTTGAGGAGTGAGAGATACCTCATTGTGTTGGATGATGTTTGGGACACATTCACAGCGCATCTATTGTATCCCATGTACGAGGAGCAACCTTTTCTTACAGAGGAAAGTGGAAGTCGAATCTTGATCACAACTAGGCTTCTCCAGCTAGATAAATATCGTAAGGAAATGGAAAGAATGAACATTAAAATGCGGTTATTGAACAGAGAAGAAAGTTGGGATCTACTTCGTCAAAAACTAGTGTTTGGCTCATCATCAGCATGTCCTCCTCAACTCAAGAAAGCTGGAATGAAGATCGCCGACAAGTGTGAAGGTCTTCCTCTTACAATTCTCGCGGTTGCTCGTCTACTCTCCCAAGACGGAAACAAGAGCAACCCAGAGTATTGGGAAGAGGTTGCAACGAAAAAAAATCATCGAATTTTCATGGAAGCATATGATGAAATATCAAAGCTACTTCTTCCAAGCTATACTTATCTACCTCCACTTTTACAGATGTGTTTTATGTTTATTGGACTCTTTCCCCCAAAATACGAGATACCTCGATCCAAGCTCCTCAATTTATGGCTTGCCGATGGATTTTTTGAACTAAACGTTCACATTTATTCTGATGCTGACGTTTTTGAGTGCTTAGATGAGCTTGTTTCCAATAGTCTTGTTATGATCTGCAAAAATAGCAGTTATAATAATGATCACAATGTCAAGACTTGCGGCCTCCATTCTTCCTTGTGGCACATGTCAAAAAATTTGGCGCGCCAGACCAAGTTTGCACTTATCTTAAACAGTCGTAATGATGGCTTAGGAGATGGTATAGATGGCCATCATCGAGTATATATCCTTCGTAAACAACGTGTTTTTCTGGCATTAAAGATGTGCACAAATCAGTGGAGGATAATTGTGCATCCGTTGCACGTTCTCTCTTTTGTTTTGGTCTGTATCATCAATATCAAGTGCCACTATGTTTCCGTTTGAGATTTCTGAAAGAGCTCGATGCTCTTTCAATCCGTTTCTACGAGTTTCCAATGGAGGTACTACAACTAGTTCAGTTGGGCTACCTATCTCTTACTGTGGATGGAATAATCCCTCCTTCTATTTCTCTACTCCAACAACTAGAGTTCTTTATAGTGGATCGACATCAAAACACCAGGTCATGTAAGGACGCATCATATCTACCTGTGGAGATATGGAGTTTGCAAGAACTAAAGCATCTTCAAGTCATGGGATGCGACTTACCAGATCCTCGCGGTGCTTCCATGAGCAATTTATGGACACTTTTTGATGTAAGTGTTCATAGTTGCACTACTACTGTTCTTAAGGGAATTCCTAATTTGAAAATATTAAGAATTCGAATTGAATTGGCGCCCGTTGATGATAGTAAGCCCTTTATCTGCTTTGGTGCTAATCATATCTCTTATCTTTGTGGTTTATATTCACTCAAATGTGTTATTGTTAATCCTGAGGCTGTTCCTCCGGTTGCTCCATTTTCGAGTTTTCTCAAAGGAACATATTTAACAAAGTTAAGTTTGAGTGGGTTGGGCTATCCTTGGAAAAAAATGAGAAATATTTCTTCATTGCCGTATCTTCTCGTGCTCAAATTAAAAAACTACGCTTTTCAAGGTCCGGAGTGGGAGGTGGGAGAATATGATTTCGATAATCTTATTTCTCTTGTAATTGAAGACACTGATTTGGTGGATTGGAAAATTGGATCTGATGCCTTTGGTAGTATTCAGAGTTTAAGAATAAAACAGTATATAATATGACAATTATGTCCTTCATATAAAGTAGGCACCCACCTTCATTGTTTTGAGTAATGAAATAAGGAAGGAAAAAACCGTCTATCAAATGCAGATCACAATTCCCATGCCCTATTTTGTAGGAGTTGAAAGATGCAATTGAATCCTTCTGATGATTTCATGAGCTCTCGAGGTTTTTT